>PVKV010033562.1:0-18590 GCA_004027835.1 Alouatta palliata
CTAGGAATACAACTAAGAAGGAACGTAAAGGACCTCTTCAAGGAGAACTACAAACCACTGCTCAACGAAATAAGAGAGGACACAAACAGATGGAGAAACATTCCATGTTCATGGTTAGGAGGAATCAATATCGTGAAAATGGCCATACTGCCCAAAGTAATTTACAGATTGAATGCTATCCCCATCAGGATACCAATGACCTTCTTCACAGAACTGGAAAAAACCTCCTTAAACTTCATATGGAACCAAAAGAGAGCCCGCATAGCCAAGTCAATTCTAAGCAAAAAGAACAAAGAGGGAGGCATCACACTACCAGACTTCAAACTATACTACAAGGCTACAGTAATCAAAACAGCATGGTACTGGTACCAAAGCAGAGATATAGACCAATGGAACAGAACAGAGGCCTCGGCGGCAACACAACACATCTACAATCATCCGATCTTTGACAAACTTGACAAAAACAAGCAATGGGGAAAGGATTCCCCATTTAATAAATGGTGTTGGGAAAACTAGCTAGCCATGTGCACAAAGCAGAAACTGGACCTCTTCCAGACACCTTACACTAAAATTAACACCAGATGGATTAAAGACTTCAACATAAGACCTAACACCATAAAAACCCTAGAAGAAAATCTAGGCAAAACCATTCAGGACATAGGCGTAGGCAAGGACTTCATGACCAAAACACCAAAAGCATTGGCAACAAAAGCCAAAATAGACAAGTGGGACCTAATCAAACTCCACAGCTTCTGCATGGCAAAAGAAACAGTCATTAGAGTGAATCAGCAACCAACAGAATGGGGAAAACTTTTTGCCGTCTACCCATCTGACAAAGGGCTGATATCCAGAATCTACAAAGAACTAAAACACATTTACAAGAAAAAAACAAACAAGCCCATTCAAAAGTGGGTGAAGGATATGAACAGACACTTTACAAAAGAAGACATACAGGAGGCCAACAAACATAGGAAAAAATGCTCATCATCACTGGTCATTAGAGAAATGCAAATCAAAACTACATTGAGATACCATCTCACGCCAGTTAGAATGGCGATCATTAAAAAATGTGGAGACAGCAGTGCTGGAGAAGATGTGGAGAAATAGGAACACTTTTACACTGTTGGTGGGAGTGTAAATTAGTTCAACCATTGTGGAAGACAGTGTGGCGATTCCTCAAGGACCTAGAAATAGAAATTCCATGTGACCCAGCAATCCCATTACTGGGTATATATCCAAAGGATTATAAATCATTCTACTATAAGGACACATGCACACGAATGTTCATTGCAGCACAGTTTACAACAGCAAAGACCTGGAACCAACCCAAATGCTCATCAATGACAGACTGGACAGGGAAAATGTGGCACATATACACCATGGAATATTATGCAGCCATCAAAAACGAGTTCATGTCCTTTGTAGGGACATGGATGAACCTGGAAACCATCATTTTCAGCAAACTGACACAAGAACAGAAAATCAAACACCGCATGTTCTCACTCATAGGTGGGTGTTGAATAATGAGAACACATGGACACAGGGAGGGGAGCATCACACACTTGGGTCTGTCGGGGGGAAACAGAGGAGGGACAGCGGGGAGTGGGGAGTTTAGGAGAGAGAGCATGGGGAGAAACGCCAGATATAGGTGATGGGGAGGAAGGCAGCAAATCACACTGTCATGTGTGTACCTATGCATCAATTTTGCATGTTCTTCACATGTACCCCAAAACCTAAAATGCAATTAAAAAAAAAAAAAAAAAAAAGCTTCCTGGTTTGTCTTTCAACAATTTGATTAGAAAGAGACCTGGTGTGGATCTCTTTAAACTGACTCTATTCAGTTCATTGAACTTCTCGCACGTGTAGACATGTCTTTTATCGCATCTGGAATACTTTCAGCCATTATTTCTTTAAATATTCTTTTCATTCCCTTCTCTACTCTTTTCCTTCTTGAACACTCCTAGTATGCATGTTGGTCTACTTGATGGTGTCCCATGGTTCATTAAGTTCACTTTTCTTGGATTTTTTTCTCTCCTCAAACTTAATGATTTCAATTGCCTAATCTTTAAGTTTGCAGATGTATCTGCCTGCTCAAATCTACTGCTGAAACTCTCCAGCAAAATTTCCACTTCATTTTATTACACATTTTAGTTCCAGATTTTCTATGTTTCTTTTACAATTTATATTTCTTTTTTTATATTTTCATCTGTTCACACATCATTTTCCTCTTTCTTGTAGTTCTCTATGGTATCTTTTAGCTCCTTGAGCATATTTGAGACAGTTGATTTAAAGTTTTTATCTAGTTAAGTCCAATGTCTGTACTTTCTCCAGGACACTTTCTGTCAGTTTACCTTTTTCCTTTGAATGGGACACATTTTCTTGCTTCTTTGTATGCTTCATGATTTTTGTTTTGTTAAAAACTGCACATCTAAATATTAAAATGTGGTACCCCTACCCTAGACTTTGCTGTTTTTGATTGTTGAAGACTAGAGTCATATGTTCATTTAGTTACTTAATCAGACTATTTTTGCAAAGCCTATTCTTTGTCAAGTACAGTCACTGAAGTCTTTTTCTTCAGTTTGTGTTCAACTAGTGTTTTGACAGTTGAACACTGTTAAACTTTGATTTCTTTGAATGTCAAGGGAAATATCAAAACACTTCTTTGTGGATTGACTTTGTGTTGGAGTACTTTTAAAACACTGTTTAGAACTCTTTCTGAGTTTACTGCCTTCACTTAGCCTAGAGATTAGCCAGAAAAGAAAGCTTATGGTCTTAACTGGTCTTTTCTGAGCACACATTCATGCATGAGTATGCATGTGACTTCCTGGATTCACCAGTATAAAAGGGTGCTTTTTTTTTTTTTTTTGAGACAGAGCCTTACTCCAGTTGCCCAGGCTAGAGTTCAGTGGCATGATCTCAGCTCATTGTAACCCCCGCCTACCAGGTTCAAGTGATTCTCATGCCTCAGCCTCCCGAATAGCTGGGATTACAGGTACGTGTCACCACACCTGGCTAATTTTTGTACTTTTAGTAGAGATGTGGTTTTGCCATGTTGGCCAGGCTGGTCTCAAACTCTTGGCCTCAAGTGACCTGCCCACCTTGGCCTCCCAAAGTGCTGGGATTATAGGCATGAGCCACCACACCCAGCCTTTCTTAATTTTTTAGTAGAGACAGGATCGTGCCATGTTATACAGGCTGGTCCTGAACTCCAGGCCTCATACTATCCTCCTGCCTTGCCTCTCAAAGTGCTTGGATTACAGGTATGAGCCACCACACCCAGTCCAAGGGTGCTTTTGGAATGCCTGTATTTTCACACAAGAAACTGCTCAGCTTTTCTTCCTAGGCTTTAGATGGCTAACTGTATAGGTAACCATAGCACAAAGGCCAGGACTAGAGTAGAGTCCTGAGGGGAGGGGGCTGCCACTAGCCTGGTTATTGAACTGGCAAGGGGTCAGGACTATAGGGCAAATCAAAGCACCCCAGAGGCCATCATGTTGTGCCCTATTTGTGTCAAGCGGGGAAATCACAGTTCTGCTCAAGGTGCCAGGGGCCAGGCCAGGTCAACTTCCTTGCTGACATCCAGCCTTGGCTCCTTAAGTCAATGAGTAACCCCCTCACCCTCCCCACCTGTGATGACACAGATCCCTCTTAGTGGTAAGCACAGGGTTCCACGGATATCATTTCCCCAGAATAAGGGCACGAGTGGGGAAATGTTCTTAAAGTACCTGGCTGCTGGTAGTGAGGGCAGATGGCTTCCAGCTCAGTATCACCACAGCAGAGGGGACTACAGACTGCAGATCCAGAGTGGGTCACAGCAGGAGCACCACTCACACAGGCGTAGGCTGCTGGGGTCCAAGGGGATGGTCCTGGAGCTGAGAGCTCCATCTCTGCCTCCTCATGGCGAGTTCTGAGGCTGGGCATGACTAGGACCTGAAGACCAGAAAGAACACAGGTAAGTATACAGACAGGCTAGCTCCAGGGATTCCTCCTCCCATAAGGAAGGGGTCTCTTCCTCCACTCCTATAGCCCAAGACCTGAAGAGGGCCTGGTGCTGCCAGGTCTAGGGGCTGATGCTGTGTTCCCCGATCCTGAACCCAAAAAGAGGGAGTCAGCCATGGAGACAGAGACTCACAAGCCAGGGCCACAGGTACCCTTCCAACAACAAGATGCTGACCCTATGGCAAAGTGGGCTCACGGGGCCCAGGCCTGCCCTGATAGGAGGGCAGCCCCCACAGGGTCTGTTATCCTGCTGTGGGCCCACTCTTCTCACTCCATATTGCTGACATTCACAGTGCTCTGAAGCTGGGTATGCCAGACTCAACTAGAGTGGGAGAACAGCAGCTCGAATGGTTGAGCAGCCAGGGGCAGCCTGTGCTGCAGACCCACTTGTAGTCATTATGCATCAATGCCTACCAATCCTAGTGGTCAATTCTGTCTGAGATGCACCATCCTGGCAGCATCCACAGCAGGTGTTCCCATCTTTACTTGCCTGGGACGTTCCCAGTGCACCAGCTACTCCCTCCTAGCCTCTCATTCTCCATTTCACATGGGCACCCCAGTGTTCACTTCTGTACTGACACCAACTTCCTTGGTGATTATGTCCAGACTTAAGGCATCAACACCCCTGTTAAGACTCACAAACTTAGCCTCATCTCCAGTCCTAACCACTCTCTCTGAGCAGGAGATAAGACACTCCCATGTGGAGGCATGACGGGCTCCTCACATGGACCAAGTTACTGATTCCCTCTACCCCCTGTGTAAATGCACCATACCCTGCCCAGGGGCCCACTGGGAGAACTGACCCACCTTAGCCCTTCGCTCACATTGTACTGACATTGACTCCTCTGCCCTCATGGGACCAGCTGAGAGTGAGGGTGTAGTCAAGGGGATCTGCAAAGGGGATCTGAAGAAAGGTGCCAGAAGGATGGTGCAGGGAGTCAAAGTGATGGTAGGTGTCACCCACAGGCTATGCGAGGAAGAAAGAAGGGCTGGGTGGGGCACCTGGACTCAGATCATCATCAAGGAGCAGTACACAGCTAATGGTCTGGGTGAAAAGGTCAGAGGATGAGTGTAGCAACAAAGCTTGAGGGAGAAGGCAAAGAAATATGAACAGAGCTCACAGCGATAGTCACTGTGGATAGATAAGGTGGCTTGGCTGCCAGATGAAGGTGAAGCATTGGCCCCATTTGTATGTCAGGAGGGACAAAACTAACAAAACACCTCAAGATTAACCTGGCTGGGTGCTCAGAGGAATGGTGTGAGATGAGATTCAAAGCAGGCAGAGCACTAAGGTGTCTACCACGTGGCAGCAGAAACAGAGTAGCAGACACGCAGGGTGGGGGTGACAAGGTCCTCAGTGACTGCATCTGCCTACCCTTAAAGTGCAGATGCCCAGTTTCCACGAGGGAAACCTCTCCCCATACAAGGGGAGATGTAATAATCTGCAATATTTATTTAGTTCATTTTATTTAAAAATACTTTAAATTCTCATTGTTTCTGAATGGGGGCATAGTCACATGGCTCAAAATTTAAAAGGTAAAAAAGGATTTATGGTGAAAAAACGCCCAAACAGCCACTCAATTTCCCTTGTTTCTAGTGTACCCTTCCAAATTAATCTAGGCTTACACAGCATGTATATACACACACGTATATATAAACACACACACACCCAACTATGCTATTGCTTCACACCTTATTCTTCTCACTTCATTATGTGTTAGATCTTGCCTATCAGCCCACAGAATAAACGCTCCCTGTCCCCTGTGTCCATATCCCTGGAACTTGTGCTTATGTTACTCTACATGCCAAAAGGGACTTTGTAGAGGGAATTAAGGTTATGGGCGTGAATTACCCTGTGGACCCAATCTAATCAAATGACCCCTTAAAAGCCTGAGAAGACTCCGACAGGGCCACATGGAAGGACCTCGGAGAGCTAAGGGCCACTGAGGCAGGCAGCCAACACTTCTGTGGACCAACCCCAAGGAAAACAGATTCGCCCAACAGCTTGAACAAACTTGGAAGCGGAGACTCCTGGCTAAAGGCTAACTAAGCGTGCTCTTGAGGACACAGACAACTGCAAGAGCCAGCCGCCCCTCTCCCACACCAAGCAGCAACAGGATGGGCCCTGGCCGATCTCTCAGCACCTACCCCCTTGGCGGGAGAACGGTTCCAAACTCTCCTCCCTCCCCAGAGTACCTCCTCCATATGGAGAGCGACTCCACTACTGACTGGGCAGGAGACATCCGAGGCCGAGAGAAATCCCCTTTCCCCCCAGCTCTGCTCTATGCATCTCCGACTTCGCATGGAAGACCAGGGACCGCGAACCCACTCTGTCTCCCACGCCCCGGGAGCCACCCCATGTCACTGCTGCCCCGTCGCTCCGCCCGAACTCGAACGCCGCCAGTCTGCGGAAGGAGTCCCGGCTCCTGGACCCTACCGAGGGCCCTCCCTGGAGCTCCCTCTCCCGGAGGCCGCCCCCAGGTTCCGACCTCCCGCCCAGGCCGAGCGGCCCCTGCCCCGCCCCCGCCCCACAATCCCACCGCGCGGCTCCGCCCCCGCCCGGGAGTCCAGTCTCGCCGCCCGCCCCGTATGAGCCCTGAGGGGCCCCCGGGACCCGCAACCATTGGGGACAAACCGGACGCGCGGTCCCAAGCGTGGAGCTTCACAGAACCAACTCACCTCCTCAAGGGGTCGCGCTTGGAAGAGAGACAGCACTGCAGCACGAAGGCGTCCCAGCTGAGGCCGGCTGATGACCCAGGAAGCCCCGCCTCAACTTCCGGCCCGCGGCTCATTTTATCTGGGACAGCGTCGTCTCTCTAGACAACGGGAGGCCGAGGCGACTCTGTGGTTCAGCCCCAGACCTGTTTCCGCTAATCTCGAGCCCAGAGACCTTTCTGTTCCTGTTTATCAGAGTGGCCCCGTGCGCTGAACAAGGCGACAAATAAAAGGGAACACTGTTAGAAATGCAGAGATAACGAGCTATACTGTTGTAGTGGGAGATTTTAATACACAGGTCCCCAGAATCTGAACAGATTGTAGCTTGATAAAAACGTAAGGATACGTTTTTTGGAAGAACTGAATCCTTCAATCAATAATTGATTCGATAGATAAATGGAAGAATTCAAATTCCTTCAGTAGCTAATACATTTTCATGTGATTGTGCATGGATCATTTATAATACAGGAATGAACTGTACACTTGGACATAAAGAATACAAATAAGGCTGGATGCAGAGGCCCATGCCTGTGATTCCAGCACTGGGAAGGCCGAGGTGGGCAGATAGCTTAAGGCCAGGAATTTGAGACCAGCGTGGGCAATATAGGGAGACTCCTTCTCTACAAAAAATACAACAGTTAGCCATGTGTGGTGGTGTGCGCCTGTAGTCCCAGCTACTCAGGAGGCTGAGGTGGGTAAATTGCTTGAGCTAGGGAATATGAGGCTGCAGTGAGCCAGGATCACACCATTGCACTCCAGCCTGGGTGAGAGAGTGAGACCCTGTCTCAAAAAAATCAAACAAACAACAAAAAACGCCCACAAATATTTTAACGTTCATTTTGCAGGCAGATTAAACTATCAAAATCAGGAATACATTTATAAAAAATTCACAACAAACTCTATTGAATTGAAGAAACACTGTCTAGATAACCTTTTTTTTTTCTTTGAAGTCCAGGCTGAGGTGCTCTCAGATGGAGATAAGAAACTTATTGGAAACCGGAGCTAAGATCATTCTTGTTATGCTTTAGCAACGAGATCAGTGGCATTTTGGCCCTGCCCTAGAGATCTGTGGAACTTTGAGCTTGAGAGAGATGATTTAGGGCATCTGGCAGAAGAAATTTCTTGTGGGTGGCAGACTCCATAAGTGCCAAGGCAGGAGTCAGAAGCCTCAGCCTATTCCCATGTAAATGATGAAAATAACTAGAAATGTAACCATAGTAGTTATTCATAGGTGATCTTAGTTATTCATAGGTGATCTTAGTAACTCACAGGTAACCATTAAGATACATATATATATATACTCAGCATAATCTTTTACTAATGCCTCTGAGGTTGCTCAGTATGAACCTAAGGTGACATTGTGAAAGAAGTGACCCTAAGGAAAGATGAGATGCTTTAAGCCCTCTGTCATGCTTGTGTAAGGGCTACTGGAGGGCGTGTTGGCTGTGCGGCAGCACCAGCGATGGGAAAGCACCCGCTGTTTAGCCAGCTGTGGAAGGAGACCTCCAAGATGTCTCCCTCCCCAGAGGAGTTGGGAGAAAACTCTGCTCCCCCAAGCTCTTGTGGTAGACATCCGGGGGCTTCTCTCTATGTGATGCTGTGCTTCAGTGGTCACATTCCATGTCCACTTTCATGTTCCACTTCTGCACCTGCTTCCTCTTTTTCTTAGAAGATATAATCAGTAAAAGTAACGTAAATCTAGATGTCTTTGTTCTTTCTTGGCAAGTATGGAGAAAGCACTGACGCATTATGCTTCTTACCTCATCTCAGCTACTTGAAAGTTCTGGGCCCTCATGTGATGTACTTGACCCTATCACTGACCACCAATGTCTCACCCTTCCTACCCTTCCCCCAGCTTTGTACTCAGTAAAAAATGTGTGGACACGCTGGATTCTGCACTTTGGTTGGCAGTGGACCCCTGGGCCCAAACTCTTTTACTCTCGATCGCTGTGTCTTGTGTCTTTATTTCCACAGTTTCTCTTCTCCGCACCAGTAGAGGGGCTCACAGGATCCTGTAGGGCTGGACCCTACAATTTCTAAGCAACAAAGCATTCGAGATGTGACATACCTTTTTCTGAAAGTGTACAGTCATATTTATTCACAAAGAGATGGCCTGAAATTGGAAATTATGTTTATTTTTTTAAATTTTTTATTTCCACAGGTTTTTGGGGGAACAGGTGGTATTTGGTTACATGAGTAAGTTCTCTAGTGGTGATTTGTGAGATTTTGGTGCATCCATCACCTGGGCAGTATACACTGATCCCAATTTGTAGTATTTTACCTTCATGCCCTTCCCACCCTTTTTCCCAGGGTCCCCAAAGTTCATTGTATCCTTCTTATGCCTTTGCTTCCTCATAGCTTAGCTACTTCTTATGAATGAGAACATACAATGTTTGATTTTCCATTCCTGAGTTACTTCACTTAGAATATTAGTGTCCAGTCCCATCCAGGTTGCCATGAATGCCATTAATTTATTCCTTTTAATGGCTGAGTAATATTCCATCATATATACATATATGTGTATATATATATACACCCATATATATATAAAATCAGTTTACTCTGCTGACTGTTCCTATTGCCATACAAAGCTCTTTAGTTTGATTAAGTCTCACCTATTTATCTTTGGTTTTGTTGCATTTGTTTTTGGGTTCTTGGTTATGAAATCTTTGCCTAAGACAATGCCTAGAAGGGTTTTTTCTGATGTCGTCTTGTAGAATTGTTATAGTTTCAGGTTTTAGATTTAAGTCCTTGATCCATCTTGATTTGATTTTTGTAAGGTGAAAGATGAGGATCAAGTTTCATTCTTCTACATGTGGCTTGCCAGTTATTCTAGCATGATTTGTTGAATAGGGTGTTCTTTCCCCACTTTATGTTTTGGTCTGCTTTGTCGAAGGACAGTTGGCTGTAAGTGTTTGAGTTTATTTCTGGGTTCTCTATTCTGTTCCATTGGTCTATGTGCCTATTTTTATAGCAGTACCATGCTGTTTTGGTGACTATGGCCTTATAATATAGTTTGAAATCAGGTAATGTGATGCCTCCAAATTTGTTCTTTTAGCTTAGTCTTGCTTTGGCTATGTAGGCTCATTTTTGGTTCCATATGAATTTTAGGATTTTCTAGCTCTGTGAAGAATGATGGTGGTATTTTGATGATTTCATTGATTTGTAGATTGCTTTCAGCAGTATGGTCATTTTCACAATATTGATTCTACCCATCCATGAGCATGGGTTGCATTTCCATTTGCTTGTATCATGTACGATTTCTTTCAGCAGTGTTTTGTAGTTTTCCTTGTAGAAGTCTTTCACCTCTTTGGTTAGGAATATTCCAAAGTATTTTATTTTATTGCAGCTATTGTAAAAGAGATTGAGTTCCTGATTTAATTCTCAGCTTAGTTGCTGTTGGTGTATAGCAGAGCTCTTGATTTCTGTACATTAATTTTGTATGCTGAAACTTTGCTAATTTATTTATCAGTTCCAGGAGCTTTCTGAATGAGTCTTGAGGGTTTTCTAGGTATACAATCATATCATCAGCAAACAATGACAGTGTGACTATCTCTTTATCAATTTGAATGCCCTTTATTTCTTTCTATGCCGATTTTCCTGAAGGTTTTAATCATAAAGGGATGCTGAATTTTGCCAAATGCTTTTTCTGTGTCAATTGAATTGATAATGTGATTTTTTAAAATTATGTTTATGTCATGTATCACATTTATTGACTTGCATATGTTAAACCATCCCTGCATTCCTGGTACAAAACCCACTTGATGATGGTGGATTATCTTTTTAATATGTTGTTGGATTCTGTTAGCTAGTATTTTGTTAAGGATTTTTGTATCTATATTTATTAGGGATATTGGTCTGTAGTTTTCTTTTTTGGTTATATTCCTTCCTGGTTTTAGTGTTAGGGTGATACTGGCTTCATAAAATGATTTAGGGAGGATTCTCTCCTTTCTAACTTGTGGAATAATGTCAATAGGATTGGTACCAATTCTTCTTTGAATGTCTGGTAGAATTCGGCTGTGAATCTGTCTTGTCCTGGACGTTTCTTTGTTGTTAGTAATTTTTTAAATTACCATTTCAATCTTGCTGCTTGTTATTGGTCTGTTTAGGATTTCTAATTCTTCCTGATTTAAGCTAGGAGTGTTGTATCTTTCCAGGATTTATCCATCTCTTCTAGGTTTTCTAGTTTATGCACATAAAGTTGTTCATAGTAGCCTTGAATGATCTTTTGTATTTCTGTCCTGTTAGTTGTAATATCTCCTGTTTCTTTTCTAATTGAGCTTATTTGGACCTTCTTTCTTTTCTTGGTTAATCTTCCTAATGGTCTATCAATTTTATTTATCTTTTCAGAGAGGTAGCTTTTTGTTTCATTTATATTTTGTATTTTTTTGTGTTGTTTCAATTTCATTTAGTTCTGCTCTGATCTTATTTCCTTTCTTCTGCTGGGTTTGAGTTTAGTTTGTTCTTGTTTCTCTAGTTCCTTGAGTGTGACCTTAGATTGTCTATTTGTCCTCTTTCAGACTTTTCGATATAGGCATTTCAGGCTATGAATTTTCCTCTTACCACCACCTTTGCTGTATGCCAGAGGTTTTGATAGATTGTGTCACTCTTATTGTTCAGTTCAAAGAATTTTTAAATTTCCATCTTGATTTCATTGTTGACTCAATGATCATTCAGAAGTAGGTTATTTAATTTCCATGTATTTGCATGGCTTTGGAGGTTCCTCTTGGAGTTGATTTCCAGTTGATTCCACTGTGGTCTAAAAGAGTACTTGATATAATTTCAATTTTCTTAAATATATTGAGACTTGTTTTGTGGCCTATCATATGTTCTATCTTGGAGAAAGTTTCATGCATTGATGAATGGAATGTATTCTGCAGTTGTTGGATAGAATGTTCTGTAAATATCTGTTAAGTCCATTTGTTCCATAGTATAATTTAAATCTATTGTTTCCTTGTTAACTTTCTGTCTTGATGGCCTAAGTGCTGTCTGTGGAGTGCTGAAGTCCCCCACAGTTATTGTGTTACTGTCCATCTCTTTACTTAGTTCTAGTAGTAATTGTTTTATAAATTGTGAAGCTAAAGTGTTAGGTGCATATTTATTTAGGATTGTGTTATTTTCCTGTTGGACAAAGCCCTTTATCATTATATAATGTTTCTCTTTGTCTTTTTTAACTGTGGTTGTTTTGAAGTTTGTTTTGTCTGATATAAGAATAGCTACTCCTGCTTGCTTTTGGTGTCCATTTGCATGAAATGTCTTTTTCCATCCAACCTAGAGGAGATGGATAAATTCCTGGAAAGATATAACCCTCCTAGCTTAAATAAGGAAGAATTAGAAACTCCATACAGACCAATAACAAGACATTCCATGCAAATGGACATTAAGTTTATGTGAGTCCTTATGTGTTTATCTTGAGTTTATGTGAGCCTTATGGGTTAGGTGAGTCTCTTGAAAGCAGCAGATACTTGGTTGGTGAATTCTTATCCATTCTGCAATTCTGCATCTTTTAAGTGGAGTATTTAGGCCATTTACATCCAACATTAGTATTGAGATGTGAGGTACTATTCTATTCATTATGATATTTGTTGCACATATGTATACCTTGGGGTTTTTTAACTGTATGTTTACTGTATAGGTCCTGTGAGATTTATGCTTTAAGGAGGTTCTGTTTTGATGTGTTTCCAGGATATGTTTTAAGATTTAGAACTCCTTTTAGCAGTTCTTGTAATGCTGGCTTAGTAGTGATGAATTCTCTCAGCATTTATTTGTCTGAAAAAGACTATCTTTCCTTCATTTATGAAGCTTAGTTTCACTGAATACAAAATTCTTGGCTGATAATTGTTTTGTTTAAGGTAGCTGAGGATAGGACCCCCAGCCCTTCTAGCTTGTAGGGTTTCTACTGAGAAATCTGTTGTTAATCAGGAAAGGGCAGAAGGGTGGAGGTTATCCATATAGTCCATCATGTAATGACCCTAAAAGGGTAAGAATAATTAAGGTAAAGGATTTAAGGCAAATGTTAGCAATTGAAACAGGGTTCAGGATGTGCATACTTGGGTCAAATGGGTCAAATTTTTAGTATAAGCCCTCAACAAGAGTAACTGTCATGTGTGCGCTGTGGGATGACCTCAGGCACAGGTGGTTCTGTTTCCCCTTAGATGGGATACCAATCCTAAAAGAATGTGTTGCATGTTGTCTCTATACCAGGACAAGGATGCATGGGGAAATGACACTTATAGGAGTCTGTCATTGGCCAGGTGCAGTGGATCACGCCTGTAATCCCAACACTTTGGGAGGCCAACGCAGGCAAATCATGAGGTCAGAAGATCGAGATGATCCTGGCCAACATGGTGAAACTACGTCTCTACTAAAAAAAAAAAAAAAAATTAGCTGGGTGTGGTGGTGTGTACCTGTAGTCCCAGCTACTTGGAAGGCTGAGGCAGCAGAATCACTTGAATGCAGGAAGTGGAGGTTACAGTGAGCTGAGACTGTGCCACTGCACTCCAGCCTGGTGACAGAGTGAGACTCATCTTAAAAATAAAAAGAGTCTGTCATTGCTCTTTCCCACATTGCAGAGGTCAGATCCCAGAGCAATCCCCTTTTTCTCCATAGGGAATATAAACCACTCCTCTTGTCTCTCAAGGCAGGGGTCAGAGTTCAATAAGACTGTGGGATAACTCTCAACCTGTACCTACATCCTAAACATCACTGGTGAGTCAAGCAATGGCAATCACTCAGCTCTCCATATACCCTGGGCTGACGTCCATAACCTGTTACTATCCAACTGAACTAGGACTTGTGATTTAGCCCAACTGGTCATTCCCTTCACCCTGGCATTCCATAAGATACACGAAAATACACATGGCAACCAACATTGGAAAGATCTGACAAATTCTTTTGAGCCCAATATATATGTTAACTTGATAGGCATCCCTAGGCAGATGCCTAATGAATTTAAGGCCCAAAATCAGATAGCTGCTGGGTTTGAGTCAGCACTCTTCTGGTGGTGAACTATTAATAAGAATGTGGGGAGAGGGATCCAAGATGGCCAATTAGGAGCAGCTCAGGATTGCAGCTCCCAGCTAAAGCACAGAGGGTGAGTGGACATCACATTTCCAGATGGATTTTTATTGCCCACAGACCAGGGGATTAACAGGCGAAGGAGCCCCACAGGTCACCAATGCAGCTGTTTTGGCTGGCGTGGCTGTTTTGCCGGCACCCCAGCATGGCGGTTCTCTGTACAAAATACACAGGTCCAGGCGCTGTTTTAGCTGGCAATTGGAGCTTCTGGCAGACAGAGTCGCCCATTCATCTGATTAAAAAGGGGACTGAAACAGGAAGCCAGGCCAGGAGATTCCCAGGCAAAAAAAATGCCATGAATCTCAGTGCAGCTGTTTCAGCCAGCACAGTGGGTCACCGCACAAGAAATCACACAGATCCCAGTGCCTTTTCAAAAGGTGACTGGAACACCTAGGAGAGAGTAGACCATTCAAGTAAAAAAAAAAAAAAAAAAAAAAAAAAAAAAAAAAAAAAAAAAAAAAAAAAAAAAAAAAAAAAAAAAGGTGGGGGCTCTGAGGCAGGGAACCAGGTGATCAGGCTTGGCTGGTCCATAAAAAATACAGCAATCGGAAATGCTCTAGATTGAGAGTTTCACAGCAAGCACAGCTGAACCTGAGATGGTCCAGCTCTGTGGGGGAGCGGCGTCCACCATTACTGAGACAGTCCACCACTACAGTGGTAGTCCACCACTGCTGAGGCAGCCCGCCATTGCCTAGGCAGCCTGCCATTACAGAGAGTGTCTGCCATTATGGAGGTGGGCCACCATTGCTGAGGCAGTTCTAACTACACCCGTATAAACAGGACTACAGGGAAGTTCACACGGCAGATGGGCGGAGCCCACAGCAGCTCACCAAAGCCTCTGCAGGCAGACAGTGACTACGCTGCCTCCTTGCTGGGCAGGGCAGCCCTGAAAAGAGGCAGCAGCACAACAGAAACTCATAAATAAAGCCCTAATTCCCTGGGACAGAGCACCTCAAGAAAAAAAAATTGGGGGCTTATGAGTTCTGCTGCAGCAGACTTAAACGTACATGCCCAGCAGCTCCGAATGAACAACGGAGCTCACAGCTCGGCACTTGAGTTTCTACAAAGGACAGACTGTCCCCTCAAGCAGCTCCCTGAACCTGTATATCCAAAGAGACACCTCATAAAGGAGAGCTCAGACTGACATCTGGCGGGTATCCTTCTGGGGCAAAGATAGCAGAAGAAGAAACTGGCAGCAACCCTTACTGTTCTGCAGCCACTGCAGGTGATCCCCAGGCAAGCAGGGCCTGGAGTGGACCTCAGCAGTCCTACAGCAGAGGGGCCTGACGGATAGAAGGAAAACTAAGAAACAGAAAGAAAGAACTGCATCATCAACAAACAGGACATCGACTCAGAGACCCCACCTGAAAGTTAACAACTACAAAGACCACAGGTAGATAAATCCACAAAGATGGGAAGAAACCAGCGCAAAAAGGAGGAAAACACCAAAAACAAGAACACCTCTCCTCCTACAAGGGATCACAACTCCTCACCAGCAAGGGAACAAGGCTGGATGGACAATGAGTATGATGAATTGACAGAATCAGACTTCAGAAGGTGGGTAATAAGAAACTTCTGTGAGCTAAAAGAACATGTTCTAACCAAATGCAAAGAAACTAAGAACAGTTGAAAAAAGATTTGACGAAATGCTAACGAGAATAAACAACTTAGAGAGGAAAATAAGTGAATTGATGGAGCTGAAAAACACAACATGAGAATTTCATGAAGCATACACAAGTTTCAACAGCCGAATTGACCAAACAGAAGACAGGATATCAGAGGTCGAAGATCAACTCCATGAAATAAAACGAGAAGGCAAGAGTAGAGAAAAAAGGGTAAAAAGGAATGAACAAAGTCTCTAAGAAATATGGGACTATGTGAAAAGACCTAATCTACATTTGATAGGTGTTCCTGAATGTGACGGAGAGAATGAATCCAAGCTGGAAAATATGCTTCAGGATATCATCCGGGAAAACTTCCCCAACCTAGCAAGGCAGGCCAATATTCAAGTCCAGGAAACACAGAGAACCCCACAAAGATATTCCTCAAGAAGAGCAACCCCAAGGCACATAATCGTCACATTCACCAGGGTTGAAATGAAGGAGAAAATGCTATGGGCAGCCAGAGAGAAAGGTTGGGTTACCCACAAAGGGAAGCCCATCAGACTCACGGCAGATCTCTCAGCAAAACCCTACAAGCCAGAAGAGAGTGGGGGCCAATATTCAATATCCTTAAAGAAAAGAACTTTCAACCCAGAATTTCATATCCAGCCAAACTAAGCTTCACAAGTGAAGGAAAAATAAAATCCTTTGCGAACAAGCAAGTACTCAGAGATTTCATCACCACCACACCTGCTTTACAAGAGCTCCTGAAAGAGGCACTAAATGTAGAAAGGAACAATCACTACCAGTCACTCCAAAAACATACCAAATGGTAAAGAGCATCAACAATGAAGAAACTGCATCAACTAATGGGCAAAACAGCCAGCTAGCATCAAAATGGCAGGATCTAATTCATACATAACAATATTAACCCTAAATGTAAATGGGCTAAATATCCACATCAAAAGACACAGACTGGCAATTTGGATAAAAAGCCAAAACCTATCGGTGTGCTGTATCCAGGAAACCCGTTTCACATGCAAGGATACACAAAGGCTCAAAATAAAGGGATAGAGGAAGATTTACCAAGCAAATGGAGAGCAAAAAACAGCAGGAGTTGCAATTCTCATCTCTGATAATAGACTTTAAACCAACAAAGATCAAAAGAGACAAAGAAGGACATTACATAATGGGAAAAGGATGAATGCAACAAGAAGAGCTAACAATCCTAAATATATATGCACCCAATACAGGAGCACGCAGATACATAAGGCAAATTCTTAATGACTTACAAAGAGACTTAGATTCCCACACAATAATACTGAGAGACTTTAAAACCCCATTGTCAATATTAGACAGATCAACGAGACAGAAAATTAACAAGGATATCCAGAACTTGAACTCAGACCTGGACCAAGCAAACCTAATAGACATTTACAGAACTCTCCACTCCAAATCAACAGAATATACATTCCTCTCAGCACCACATCGTACCTACTCTAAAACTGACCACATAATTGGATGTAAATCACTCCTCAGCAAATGTAAAAGAATGGAAATCATAACAAACAGTCTCTCAGACCACAGTGCAATAAAGTTAGAACTCAGAATTCAGAAACTAACTCAGAATCGCACAGGTTCATGGAAACTGAACAACTGGCTCTTGAATGTTGACTGGATAAACAATGAAATGAAGGCAGAAATAAAGATGTTCTTCGAAACTAACGAGAACGAAGACACAACATATCAGAATCTCTGGGACACATTTAAAGCAGTGTCAAGAGGAAAATATATAGCAATAAATGCCCACATGAGAAGCAAGGAGAGATCTAAAATTGACACCCTATTGTCAAAATTGAAAGAGCTAGAGGAGCAAGATCTAAAACACTCAAAACCTAGCAGAAGACAAAAAACAACAGATCAGAGCAGAACTGAAGGAGATAGAGACACAAAAAACCCTTCAAAAAATCAATAAATCCAGGAGCTGGTTTTTCAAAAAGATCAACAAAATAGGCAGACCACTAGCCAGATTAATAAAAAAGAAAAGAGAGAATAATCAAATAGATGGCAATAAAATATGATAAAGGGGATATCACCACAGATTCCACAGAAATACAAACCATCATCAGAGATTATTAAAAACAACTCTATGCACATAAACTAGTAAACCTGGAAGAAATGGATAGATTCCTGGACACTTGCATCCTCCCAAGCCTAAACCAGGAAGAAGTCAAAACCCTGAATAGACCAATAACAAGGTCTCAAGTTGAGGCAGCAATTAAGAGCCTACCACCCAAAAAAAGCACAGGTCCAGATGGATTCATAGCAGAATTCTACCAGACATACAAAAAGGAGCTGGTACCATTCCTTCTGAAACTATTCCAAACAATTCAAAAAGACGGAATCCTTCCCAAATCATTTTATGAGACCAATATCATCCTGATACCAAAACCTGGCAGGGACTCAGCAAGAAAAGAAAACTTCAGGCCAATATCCATGATGAACATAGATGCAAAAATCTTCAATAAAATACTGGCAAACTGATTGCAACAGCACACCAAAAAGCTTATCCACCGTGATCAAGTAGGATTCATCCCAGGAATGCAAGTCTGGTTCAACATACGCAAGTCTATAAAAATAATTCATCATGTAAACAGAACCAAAGACAAAAACCACATGATTATCTCAATTGATGCAGAGAAGGCCTTTGACAAAATCCAACAGTGCTTTATGCTAAAAACCCTCAATAAACTAGGTATTGACAGAATACATCTCAAAACAATAAAAGCTATTACAACAAACCCACAGCCAATATCACACTGAACGGACAAAAACTGGAAGCATTCCCTTTGAAATCTGGCACTAGACAAGGATGCCCTCTCTCACCACTCCTATTCAATATAGTATTGGAAGTTCTAGCCAGAGCAATAAGGCAAGAAAAAGAAATAAAGAATATTCAAATAGGAAAGGAGGAAGTCAAACTGTCTCTATTTGCAGACGACATGATTGTATATCTAGAAGACTCCATCGTCTCAGCCCAAAATCTCCTGAAACTGATAAGCAACTTCAGCAAAGTCTCAGGATACAAAATCACTGTGAAAAATCACAAGCATTCCTATACACCAATAGCACACTTAAAGAGAGCCAAATCGAGAACGAACTGCCATTCACAATTGCTACAAAGAGAATAAAATACCT
>PVKV010033563.1:0-13261 GCA_004027835.1 Alouatta palliata
TGGACACAGGGAGGGGAGCATATCACACTGGGGTCTGTTGGGGGGAAAAAGGGGAGGGACAGCGGGGGGTGGGGAGTTGGGGAGGGATAGCATGGGGAGAAATAACAGATACAGATGATGGGGAGGAAGGCAGCAAATCACACTGCCATGTGTGTACCTATGTAACAATCTTGCATGTTCTTCACATGTACCCCCAAACTTAAAATGCAATAAAAAGTATATATTATTAAAAAAAAAAAAAAAAAAAAAAAAAGAAGATGGATGTCTCAGCTTAAGAAGAGAGAGCAAATTTGCTCATTCTTTTCCTTTTGGTTCTATTTGGACCCACAATAGGTTGAATAATGTCCACCCACATTGGTGAGAATGATTTTCTTTACTCAGCTACTGATTTAAATGCTCATCTCTGCTGGATGTACCCTCACAGACACACCAGAAATAATGTTCCAGCAGCTATCTTGGGCATTCCTTAGCCCAGTCAAGTGGACACATAAAATTAACCATCACACTCCTTTTCTATTTTCTGGAATGGATGCATAGAATTGGTGTTATTTCTTCTTTTCATGTTCAGCAGAATTTTCCAGTGAAAATAGTTGGGCCTTCAGTTTTCCCTTTTGAAGATTTTGAAAGATGGATTACATTTTTAAAATATTTGTAGGAATATTCAGGTTTTCTATTTCTTCTCAGCTGAGTTTTGTTATACAAGAGTAGCCTGCCTTCAATAAAATTACGTTTTATATGGGGAATAGATGATACAGGTCTTTACATAACAGTATGTTATAGACCGAGGGATGCATGGTCTGGAGAGCAGTAACACTGTGATCCATTAAGTATTCTATAATATTGCAAGAATCAGAGAAAATTAACTTAGAATATTAACTAGATTTTATTCTGTCGGTGGAAGAATCCAGAAGAAACTACTCTCTCAGCAATTTTATTTACATTTCTAAATATACTTTTCCTCAGGACACCTTTAAATAAAGAGCTTTCCTTATACTTTCAAACATAATGTTATTTAGAATGCAATGTAGTTGTGTGGTAGTGTTTTCTGTTTGTTTGTTTGTTTGTTTTTGTACCTCATTGGTTACATAGATAAACACCAGTAATGTTTGTTTATATGATAATCTGTTCACACTTGAATGCAATTGTCATGCAGGAATATCTGATGAATGAATAAAGGGTTGAATAATAAATGAATGAATGGACAGAGGAATAAAGAGAAGGAAAGCAGGAAGGCAGGAAGAGAGGGAGGGAGGAAAGAAGGAAGAGAGGAAGGAGGGAAGGAGGGAAAGAGAGAAGGAGGCAGGGAGGGAAGGAAGGAAGGAAGGAAAGAAGGAGTCTTTAGTTATGCATTATAGCCATAATAGAAGGAGGGAAGGAGGGAGGGAGGAAGGGAAGAAAGGAAGGAAGGAAGGGAGGGAAGGAGGGAGGAAAGAAAGGAGGGAGGGAAGGGAAAGAAGGAGTCTTTTGTTATGCATTGTAACCATAACAGAAAAATATCTCACCACCTTCTGACTCATTTTAGAAATACCCAAGAGACTGTACTTAACCAAGGATCTCTTTTTTAGAATATTGTATCAAATACATGAATAGTCAATGAATAAGTTTTGTGTCAGTTATATTACTTTTATGTTTCTTTTGATCAAAATTGCATTATGATTTTATTCAATTATATTATTTTCTGTGCTTATTATATAAATATATTTAAGTGTAATTAAATATATTTTGAAGTTACATAACATTAAAGTTTGTGGCTGTAAGGACACATTAATAAGTTCATTAACATCTGGGATAATGTTTACTGTTGTTGAAATTTAAGATGTAAGACATTATTATTATTATTATTTTAATATATTTTTTATTGCATTTTAGGTTTGAGGGTACATGTGAAGAACATGCAAGATTGTTGCATAGGTACACACATGGCAGTGTGATTTGCTGCCTTCCTCCCCATCACCTGTATCTGGCATTTCTCCCCATGCTATCCCTCCCCAACTCCCCACCCCCGCTGTCCCTCCACAGGGAGGGGAGCATCTCACACTAAGACGTAAGACATTATTATGAACATAAAAAACATTACAAAGGGGAGTGAACATTTTATGAAAAGCAGATATGTTGACTATAATTCTGTGGTTTAGCTTTATTATTATGATTATGATGATTGTTGTTTTTTTTTTTGAGATGGAGTCTGTCTGTGTTACCCAGGCTGTTGTGCAACGATGTGATCTCGACTTACTACAATCTCCGTCTCCCAGGTTCAAGCGATTCTCTTGCCTCAGCCTCCCTACTAGCTGGGATTGCAGGCATGTGCCACCATGCCCAGCTAATTGGTTTAGCTTTATTTTATATATTAAGTTTGTTTTCATTCCTCTTTATGTATACCAAAGAGATATTTATATGATTGCAGCTATATTGGAATATTACATTTTATTACTCAGTTTATGCTTAATAGTATTTAACAGTTTTTCATTATCCTCACATATAAATTATCTCATACTTACAGTTTTTGATAAGTTCATACTAGCCTGTGTTATTGATCTAGGACCAGAGTGATTGGGATTTTGAATTGTTTTATATTTTGAAATATTTTCATATATATAAGATGATATTTCTTGGGGACGCTACCCATGTCTAAATGCAAAAGTACCATGGCCTGAAGGAAATTTTATACAACATTTTAATAATTTCATGCATGAAGCAAAGTTTTGACTGCTCTTTGACTATGGCCCATCACAAGAGGTCAAGTGTGAAATTTTCCACTTGAAGTGTCATGTCTATGCTCAAAAAGTTTCAGATTTCAGAACATTTCAGACTGGACTTTCAGATTAAGGATGTTCAATCTGTACTTCTGCTGGGAGTTTAGGCTTGTCAGGTCCAGAAGCCAATAAAGAATTAGACTTTTAAAAATGTATAATTTAAAAAGTACTGTTGATGTGATTAATATTTTTGCACCTGGCATACAAATGGAGTATGTGGTGATATTAGTGGTAAAAGGGAATTCTTTCTATTCTGCCCTAAAAATCATTATAGAAAGTACCCTAAACATATTAACAACTGACTTTATCAGCCTCTCAGGAGACTTCATGTCTACTATTGGAGATTTAGGTACTTTCAATGAATATCAAATAATTTGAATGTTGCCTAAACTAAATGTAATTAAGAAATTTTCAGCTAGGGCTGGGACAAAATCATACACATTAAACCTAAACATAAAAAGTTTGCATTTCTTCAATTTGCTGCATCTATGTAAATGCTACCCTCCACTGGTCTGGATAATAAAAAATTCAATATGTTTAGAAATTCAGAATGAAAGTAAAATAATAATGAATGTACAGTGCTGGGGCATTCCATTTAGAACTAAGGTCTACCCAAATCAAATCTATCACATGTCTATCTAGCCCCCTCACTCTCTTATTGAGAAACATAAAATCAGTTATCTTGTACTAATATGCATCAAAACCTCCTCCAATTTGATAGTCTGTCTCCAGGACAGCAATTTCCGCTAACTCCCATTGTGCAATATTTATTCTATTCATGGCAGTCCCTCCTGGGTCACCTACTTATCTGTTGATGTTCTTCTGCCATTGAAGGTTTTGTTGATTTCAGTACATGCCATAAGACTGTAGAAAGAAGAAAGGCAGGGCTGAAGGATACGTCTTTTCCACATCATTGAGCTTCTTTGAAAACAGGCATAAAAGTGATGTTTCTAGATTTGCCTATTTAAAAATAGAGATGGCATGATTTTCATCTTATAACTTACATATGTATGTACATATTTCTGAGTTAGATAGAGTTTTGTGGAAAACACATCGATTTAACTCTATTTTTGCTCTTTGACAAAAATAATCAGATTTTATTCAATTCTTTACAAGAGGGCTTGGTACACCACACATTTTGTACTATACTATTGTTTCAGTATTCCTAGTCACATTTATAGAGGGGTTCTTTTCTCCTTATCTCTGTTCTTTTACTTTCTAGATAAATTTGATTGTATTATTTCCACTATTTTTTCCTTTTTTTTTTTAAAGTGAAAATCTTTGAATCTCTACATTTACTTTAATAAATGGTAATGGTTTAGTTTGTGGACTTTTCTTTAACTTGTTCCAGATGAAAATTTTTCACTTACAAAACAAAATATTATTATGTACTTTGACTAAATCTGTAAAAATATCCCACGAAGCAAAGCACATTTTGATTTTCTATTAAAGTCAGGTTCAACTTTATTAATAAAAGCATACAGAAACTGATTATATTTTCATAGTTTTCTTCACCGATTGTCTTGAAATATTTGTGATAATATTTTATATGGCAGATCAATAGAACATGGTTAAAAAAGTCTTATTCTGCACCCCAGAATGACCATAAGCTAATAATTTCTAGGAAAAAAAAAGTCCAAGAGGTTTTTACAATGAATCCAGTCAAGTCTACATGACTTAGATTTTAAATTTCTCAAGATTCTGTATACTAGAAAACCATGCAAGAAGACGTGAGGAAAATTCTTTCTCCTTGTTTGACTATATCACAGAAAATATATTGTCACATCTGGGAATATAGCCACTCTTCAGGGTGCTGACTCTGATTTTTACTTTGAATGTTCATGAATCATTTATTTGAATGTAACGGTTCATAACATTCTAAAGATGATTGAATAGTAAACCCACAAAGTAAAAAGATCACAATATTTTATATGATTCATTTTATCTCTATAAAGGAACAAGCAGAATATATAGCTAAAAGTAATCAGAATATCAGAAACCATTAGTGACAAAGAAATATTTTGTACTGATTTTTTCCTATTTGTTTTATGTTCATATTTTATCTCTCCTTCAATAGGTCCTGAAAGTAATTCTCCAGCTGATTACTTTTATTGTTTGAGTAGTTTATTACATAATTTCTCATATAAATGACATATATCTCCATTTTGGAATAATTTTATTTGGCAGCTAATGGACCATTACATTTGCTACATGTTACTGGCAAAGCAGAGTATTAGGCACTGATATGCCTTTTGTTTTCATTCTATTTCTTAACATTGCGTAGCCTTTGATCCATGGAGACTGTCTCTACCCTCCATGTTCTCTCATATCATTCAGAAAGAGCCAGAGGAAGGAGAGTAGGATTTGGAAGAAGAGTAACAGCACCTGCTTTGACTTTTTGAAGGTTGGAGACAGATCAGGCTGCAGCCAATGTTTTATAAGGCATGGATTCTTTGTGAAGCATTCATTTTTGTGCACCCATTGTTCAAATTCTATTTCTCTCCTTGTTGTGCTCATGAATCTCTTTAATCTCTACTGATGATAGTAATCACAACCTTTATGGGTTAAGTGTTTCAAAAGCAACTCAATTAAGCTGTATTTTGCACCAAAATTAAAAAAATAATAATAAGACATTTTATGTTTGGTTGTCATAGTTCTATTGTTATTTTATTTTCCAGTAATTTTTTTCCACCACGTTACTTTGTAAGAATTTGAAATTCCTGTACCATGATTTATTAAGAAGCCATAAAAAAACTAATAAATGCATCAACCAGAAGTTTGTTATTACCTAAGCAGCATTTTCAGTAAAGTACAATTTAGCTTTTTATGAAATTTGTAGCCATTCATGTTTTAAGCTCTATAGATTACTTTGATTTTTCTTATGTTTTACTGTAGAGATGAATATTGTCCATGATCACTGATTTCTCATGTTAGATATATAAATGGACACTATTGTATGTGTGCTATGGCATCATGTCATGAAGGCCCATAATACACGTGATGGGGATGAAAGAGGAGATATTTTTTCAATGTAAAAATTGCTACACTTGTTTTAGTTTATATTACTATTCTCTTCATGATAGAAAACATGGTATGTTCATTATTCATGGCTGCCCACTATACAGCCTTCTCCTATGTCTTATAATAGCAGCCTACCTTTTAAGAACTCCATACTATTATGTAGTCATGTAACTGATTTGGCTGTTAATCAATTACATGTATGCCTAACTCTTAACATTAAAATAAAATTTAGTTAAGCTTATTTTAGCTATGTATTTAAAGAGTATTTCTAACAAGACCCATTTCTAGAACAGCAATCTTTAGATGAAATTGTATATGTATATACGTAAAATCTATTGATAATTATTACTAGATTTATATTTTCACCAATAATTGCAGGGAAATCAATTTCACCACTTTACCTACTTGCTTTTGTTCCCATTAAATCTTTGCTAATGAGGTAAATGCTCTGTTATTGTTTTAACTGTACATTTATTTGATTCATACTGGGATTTATTTTTATTGAACATTTTATGTCTTACTTTTTGTGAAGTTCTTCCTTCTGTACTAGTATTAAACTAATTATGCATTCTAAGTATTAATTATTTAGGTTATATTTTAAATTTTTCAAATCATTGTCATTCAAATTTTAATTATTTAAATGTGATTAATTATACCAGTATTTAATTTTTTCTCTTTAAAATATATCAGTTTCTTATTTATGTTCTCTACTTCTTGAGTCATTCTCTTTTCTAAGACTGTATACATTTCAACTACATGTTTATTGTATTAGTAGTTATATAGTTTATTTTTAAATCCATATTTTTGGCCAATCAGACATAATTTTGTACTTCCTAAAATGATGCAGGTATATACTTTTGATATTTGTTAACAATATAAGTGTTATCTATTATAAAAATGCCTAATTTATTATATTTCTACATGTACTTGGTCTTGGTTCATGACTTTTTTATTTTTAAAACTATATAATTTTATTTTATATATATATATATATATACACACATATATATGTGTGTGTATGTATATATATATGTATCTATATATGGCACATGATACCTATCTACTGTGGCTTTTTTCAAGGCAGTGTCAAAGAGATGATGATGGAAGACAATTGTGCAGTTAGGATATTAAACATTTACTGGATTTGACTATTATAAGGAACTGAAACATTTCTAATTCTATAGTAATCAATCATTCTGCTGAGGGATTAATTTGGCTAATAAATGCCAGTAGTTGGAGCAGCAGTTGCTACTTACTTAGTGGGTTAGCATGTAGTAATGATGTTTTTGAAATGCGAGATTTATTTTGTATAAAGAATTTGCCCTAAGTGGCATCGAATGTTTGTATAGTCAGGTCACTCCATTCACTTCTATCTCCTGTGAAAACTGAGATAAATATAGAGACACATGCACACAAACCAAAAATCACATTTTGTTATTAAGGTTCTTAGTGAAGACTACATTTGTCTTGAATTACAAAACAACCTTTTCTTACTTACTCTCAGTAATATCTTCAGTGATGGTTGTCAGTAAGAATGTAGATACTCATGCTGTGATAATTAGTATGTGCCTAATTTTAATTACTAATTCTACTTATGTATTTGGCATTATTTCCTGTGAAGTATATTCACACCACGTTAATTCCTTTCATTCATATTAACATTGAAGAAAATCACAGGAACACATAATTTTGTGTAAGAGCTATTAAAGACAGATGCTAAAGAAACATGCTTTCACTTGTATAGCTCACTTAAGTATTAAATGATTTCCTATGATTGAATCAAATATACAAAACATTACCTCAGAGAAACAGAATTCAATCATCCTTTATTTGATATAGTTGTTTTCCTCTCATTGGCTTTGCCCATGGCATCCTTCCAGCTACAAATGTAAAATATTTGAATACATATATTCAAGGATTAAAAATGCTCCAAATATACCAATGTACATAGGAATTAGTAAAACTGAGCAATATATGGCATGAAATATCCTTAAAATTAAATCATATAATATTCAGACTTGTAAAAACTAACAGGCGTATTATGCATGGTCTTTTAGTAATTATACATTTCTAACCACAAATATAAACCTTCAAATCCAAGACATAAATATTTATTTATAGTAAAATTTTTCCTTTTCTTTTCTCTCACCATCAGCTGAGCAGGACAGACAAACCCATCACATAATTTATTACACATTTAGCTCTCATGATTATTGTTGCCTCACTTATGAGAATGCAGGTCAAATACACGACAGAATAGGGAAGTATCCTTTTAAAATGAAGAACACACTAAAAAATGTTAAGTTTAATTGCAGGTAATCATTTTAAAGCAATATTTCTCTTAAAAACATCTGTGATATTCTAATATAAAATTGACTTGATTTTGAAAAGTTCATCCCAGTTAAAAAATACCTCTTTTTATACAAATAAATGTGTTTTCTCTTTAAGCTATTGCATCAGATAGAAATATTTTCCATTTACATACTTAGAGTACTCGTGAAGGACAATTTATTTTCTTATTTGTTTACTCTGATTTCATTTTACCAGGAGGTCATCAGAAGAAAAGCCATAATATGTTGTTCTGAAAAATTTGATGCTGACCAGAATGAATAATTGTCCTTAAAATGTATTTTCGTGGAATCATAACTCCTCTTCATTTTGAGTAGCAAACTCTAAAATAAAATGAAGTGAATATGTCAAAATTTTCAAGGAATCTGAGTAATAAATAGGACTGTGATATATGAGTTAGTACTCAAGAGGGAAATAATTTAGGGTGCATAAAATATTCTGGATAAATAATTTTACTAAATAATCCTAAAAATCAATTTTAATGGCTATTGTGAATAGTGTCTCAATGAACATGAAAGGTCAAATATCTTTAATAGGTAATTTCACTTTTGCAGGGTGTAATTACGATGTATTTATTATTTTTAAAGACAAGGTCTTGCACTGTTGCCCAGAGAGAAGTGCAATGGTGTGATCACTTACTGCAGATGCAAACTCCTGGGCTCAAGGGATCATTATGCTTCAGTCTACCTAGTAGTAGACTAGTAACACAGGTCTGGTAACACAAACCTAGTAGTAGAACTACAGGTTTGTGTCACCATACTTGGCTAATTAAAAAAAAAACTAAAGTACAGATGGGGTCTTACTAGGTTGTCCAGGCTGGTCTTGAACATGGCTGGAATCAAGCCCTCCTCCCATTTGGCCTCAAAAAGCACTGGGATTACAACGTGAGCCACCATGCCTCGTCTACAATTGGACATTTTAATTTCTAAATATTGAGTTAAAAAGTCATGGTATTAAAAATTGTCATCATTCATGGTAACAAAAATAAAATAGAGATAGAGAGAGATTGCTGATAATTTCAAATCTGTTAATTCCAAGATTCATGAAACAAAGATTCCAAGTAGAAATTAATGTTTTATATTTTATTGCATGTATTTAGGGAATACAACATGATGTTTTGATATAGGTAGTGAAATGGTTACAATAATCAAACAAAATAATATACCATCTCCTCACATAGTTACACTTGTGTGTGTGTGTGTGTGTGTGTGTGTGTGTGTGTGTGTGTGGCAAAAGCATGTAAAATACACTCTTTTAGCAAAAATCTTGAATACATTATTAGTAACTATAGTCCTCACATTGTAGATTAAATCTCTAGACTTATTTATTCTACATATCTGCTACTTTGGATCTTTTGACTGACATCCTCTTATTTTTCTCCTCCCTTCACCCCCCACTCCTGGTAATCATTGTTTAATATTCTTTTGAGAAATTGACTTTTTTTTTTTTTCAGATTCCACATATAATGAGGTCATGCAATATTTTTATTTCTTTGTCTTATTGTTTCACTTAGTATAATGATGTTATGTTCATCCGTGTTGTGGCAAATGGCAGGATCTCTTTTTTAAAGGCTGAATAATATTTCATTATATATTAGATTACATATATACATATATACATTATATCACAATTTCTTTATCTGTTTCTCAATGGACACTTCAGCTGTTTCCACATCACGGCTATTATGAACCGTGTCTCCATGAACATGAAAGTTCTAATATCTTTAATAGGTAATTTCGTTTTTGCAGGGCATGGAGAAAAGTGAACTTTTGTACACTCTTGGTGGAACTACAAGATGGTACAGCCATTGTGCAAGAAAGTATGAAGGTTTCTATAGAAATTTAAAATAGAACTAACATATGATCCAGCAATTCCTCTTCTGTGGATATACCCAAGAGAAATTAAAGACCTGTAGAGATTAAATTTAATAAATCTCATTGATTTTTATCTTTTGCTTTCTCTTCATCAATCATTTGAATAAAAAGCAGTTTATATGCATGATTTGTCTATATTTTAAAATATACAACTTATTTATATTATTAAATATTTATATTAGACACAGTTTAATATTAACATTTTTTCTTAGCTAACACTTGTGCTTTAAAATAATAAGAAATTTTCAAACTGAGAATATCTGAAAAATTCGATCATATAAGTAAGTAGTAACCAAGTAACCAAGTAAGTAACCAAGAAATCTAGTTACTTAAAGGGTGGTTGATACTTCACTCTAAAATAGGGTGGGAGCTAATGGAATTGCTTAATGAAAGCAAACAAAGTACATTTTGACCATGTTTATTTCCAATAAAACATTGTCTTTATATTAATTTTTCAATTCAATTATCAACTATATTTGTACCATTGTACAGTATATTTGGCCTTGTAATAGAATTTTTAAAAATTGCTTTTATTATTTTATTTTTCTGATGATAAAAAGAGATCCAGAAAAAAATGTCTACTATTTGTTTAAAATTTTCTTGACTTATTAGGTAAAATTGTATTTAAAATTGCTTAAAAGCAGAAAGTAACAAATTTAGAAGAGGACGCTGACTGGGAAGATACTAAATACAGAGGTTTAATTTAGTAAGTAATTACTAACATAGAGTTTATAATGAAAATCATAAATAGTAGAAATAACTTAACCAAAAGCAGCTGGTTGCCATAGAAACAAGATACATTCACTCTGGTTCTGATTGAAAGGAACATATCTCGGAACTAACACAGGCTATAGAGGATGGCTATCTTTGGGAATCTTTCTTTTTCTCTAGCTTTTCTGTCCTAGTAAAAGATGGTGAGATTGAAGGTTGAGTGGGCATTTACGAATGAGAAAATTCTTCTTGACCTTAGCTATCATTAGCAGGAGGTGATTCAGAATCCATGTTGTTCAAGTGACAGGACAAATATTTACTCAAAAATTTAAAAGTTAAAATAAGATGGCAAATAGATTTCAAATTGAGTGCTGTGCTTAACTGATTTGATTGTGACTGTCTGAAGTGGCAGTGCAGCTGGCTTCCTTGCACTCAACATAAAAGAATACAATAGTTAAAAAAGTAAAGAGCTACCAGTTTGAGGGACAAAATTGCAAGTATTAGTGTTGTCTACTTTCTAACATGAGCAGGGAGAGCACACAAGGAACAAAAACTGGAGTATAATCAGTGTTTCTAGCCTGGAGTTTTTCTTACCCCAAATTCCAGTAGACAAACCAACAAACTAACAAACATACACATTTCTGATTCTATAATGAGAAAGAAGGCATTAAAAAATTAGCTCACTTGGACTCCCTATAGAATTTTAGCCACAAAATCAATTCCTTCTGTAGACTTTGGGATCATTTTTGAAAGTTGTACGTTCAGGTCATCTGTTAAGGCTACTTTTAGTAAATTAATAACACTTACATTACTTTTAATTGTGCACATTGATGGGGAAGTTGACTTGCATTTGGATGTCTGCTCATCAGAGAGAAAGCAACAGGCCTAGCACTAGCAAATGAGTAAACTAAAATAATTTCCAAAAATAATTTTTAGATTATGGGGGGCATGGCGCATGTTTTACATATTTGTTTACTAGGATATTATGTAATAAGCATGATTATATTGGCAGGAAAGATTATATTTGTTAGGAAAAATAATACAATGATGGTTTCCCAATATTTTCACATCTTTTCTTCAATACAAATCATGTATAAAGCAGATAAAAGTGAAGCTGTCCTAGCTGAATCACAAATGTGAAGACTGAGTGCCTCAAATGCTCAAATTCTTTTCCCATCACCCCACGCTACTAGAAACAGCCTCTCAATAGATTTTGCTATATTTCTCATGCGATGAGGATCAAATTACTGGAAGACAGTTTAAGAACAAGTTTTGACCCTTTTTCCCTGCAAATATCAGAGTTGTTTTTAATAAATGGAGATATTAAAATCCAATAAAACCTCCTTTTATCTTCAAAACAAATGCAAAAGAAAACAAAACAAAAATAGGTCACTCTATGGAGAACATGTGGGTGTGGACACAAACCTGGAGTATGGAGGCAAATCAAAACCTGACTCATTAATCTAGAGAAGAAAGTATTGTGATAATTTGTGACAAGCCTGGGTGAAGTGGGAGAGTGGGAGGAGAGCAGACAGATTCAAATGACATTTAGATGGCAGGATTCAGAGGATTGGGAGATTTCAGTAGTTTACTAACTTTGAGAAAATTAAGGAGGAGAGACAAGTCGAGGATGAATACTTCTCCTATTTTGAATGTAAGTGCTCAAAATATTATGGCTCCACAGAAGATGAGGGCTGAAGTCAAGGAAAAAAACAAAAACCCTAACACCCCATAGCATGGCAGGAGAGGAGCTGGGGAAATAGCATGTTCTCTCCTCACTGTTTCCCTATCATCTGATATTCTCTAGACGCAACAGGAAATAGGCAAGGGAAATTTAATTACTCGGTTCAGGAAGGTTTGTCATCCCAGGGCACAGAGCAGGGAAAACGAGGGTAAGAAATGGATTTGGAAGAATAAATAAAAAATATTCAACACAGCTGCTAATTTCAAGGATGTGATAACTCTGAATATTTTATGCATTTATCATGTCATTTCATATAATCCTCCAGTAACCACCTCTTACATTCTTTGAAAATAAACTAGCTTTAGAAGCTTTTTAAAGGCTTTATGCTTTAATTTACATAATATAATGAGTTCACTGATTGTACTCTTCTTGGCACTCTGAATTGCCATAACAACCTTTCATTTTCAAACATATCTTGTGTCTTTCTTTTAAATTGTGGCTGCATAATTTCTACTTAACCTCTGTACCTGTGTGTCATCCTGCTCTTTCAATTTTCATAACTAACTTTCTGATCTCGCTCTTTAATAATGTTCTGTTTATAATCTCTACTAGTTGCATTGTCTTTTATTTATAAATTGTATTCTGTCATGTATTTTCCCTTTTGTCACATAAAAATTGTAAATACAAGACAAAACACATGTTTCAAGAGATTATATTTCCAAAACTCACTTACTTTAGAGAATTGGATTGAGATATATTGATATAAAAACTGCTTTAAAAAATAAACTACTTGAACCTGGAAGCCATCATTCTCAGCAAACTGACACAGGAACAGAAAACCAAACACCGCATATTCTCACTCATAGGCA
>PVKV010033564.1:0-18587 GCA_004027835.1 Alouatta palliata
CTGCTTTTCTTCTAGCATTGTCTTAAGTGTCACTCGTGCTCAATACATCAGATTGTATTTTCCTGACTCTCCTCTTAAACCTGAGCCACACGGAGCCCAGAGCACGAGACACCCAGGTGTTGATCTGCAGTTTCCAGTGGACTGCTGTGCACCTCAGTTTAGTTGACTGGGTCATCTCAGCCACAAGGCTCAGTCCTTTCACTTGGTAGTTATGCAGGACAAAAACTCGGCCTCAGAGCCAAGTCCATTTTTATTGTGGGTCTGGGCTCACTGTGGTCAGCATCCTTAGCTGCACCATCTGCCATCCTCTGAGAGCCACCTCTGTGGGAGAGTCTAAATTTAGCCCAAGAAAATCAGGATCAAGAAGGGGGTAAAAAAGCCCTTGGCCACATGGCTGCTCCTGCTGTATTTACACCTAACAGTCACTCAACACTTACTCAACTGTGGTGGTTTCTACGCAGGAGACCCAAGTGGCTCTGCTAGGGAGAATAACTTACTCGCCGAAAGCTTTTTCCTTTCTCAAAAGGGGGAGGAAAAAAAGGCCGGTTTCTAGAATCAGATGTGGAATTGAAAACTGTCCCAAGGAGCTAAGTTTTAAGGACGAATCACAAACTTGCTGCTTCTCCAGCAATGTCACCAATCCATTCCTTGCACCTTCACACGTTTTTCATGCATTCTCAAGTGTTTCTAAAGCTTCAGAACCACAAGTACCTCATGTCCTGAGCACTCATATCCCCCAGTGAGCCACCTGCACCAGGCCTTTCTCTAGAAGTCCTGAGACTGGGTACTCTCCGAAGGCTGGAGGTTTGTGCGTAGTTTGTACATGTGGTTTAGCGCTTGTGTGAGGAAAGTCCCGCTGGTGTTGATCTCCATCAAGGTCAAGTTATCCAGCTTGGCGTGCGCCTCCTGCTGTCTCACAAAGCTGTCGGCAGACACTCGGAGTTTGGCTATACGAGTGTCCCACATGTCCTTGACGAGGGTCCGGATTTCGTCTGCCTTCGGGATGTTATCTGAAGCATGATTTAACAGCAGCTTGGTAAGTTCCATGTAGTACGGGCTGGGCACTGGGGTGAAAGTTTCTTCCTTTCGTTCATGATCCCTCATCTTCTCCAACTTTTCCACGTCCATCCACTCCGGAGGGAGCAGCCGACATTTCTGTCTTTGTTTCAGGTTAATTGCCAGCCACAGGGGCACTTCCACTGGTAAACCTGGGTTAAAAGGCCCCAGATCCCCCCCGATGAGGTAGATCTTGTCCAGACTGAAGTTGGGAATGATGGTAACCAGCTCCTTCTCGGCCAGGAACTCCACCTCGGCGGCGTCCATGGCGGCGCGAGTAGCCGGCCAGCGCCTCACGGGCTTTTCTCGCTTGTGTTACTTCTTATAGGAGTCAATGACTTCAAAATACTAGAAGGCAATAGGCTGGAAGCTCAAAAAGCCACTTTGAGGGTAATTCAGCATCTTAGAGCTTCAGTCTTTTAAAACGCTAGAAGTGGGGGCCAGGTGCGGTGTCTCACGCCTGTAATCCCAGCACTTTGGAGGTCAAGGCCGGTAGATCACTGGAGGTCAGGAGTTTGAGACCAGCCAGGCCTACATGGTAAAACCCCATCTCTACTAAAAATATAAAAATTAGGCAGGTGTGGTGGTGCATGCCTGTAATCCCAGCTACTCGAGAGGTTGAAGCAGGAGAATTGCTTTAACTAAGGAGGTAGAGGTTGCAATGAGTCAAGATTGCACCACTGCACTCCAGTCTGGGTGACAGAGTGAGACTCTGTCTCAATCAATCAATCAATCAATAAGACCTAGAAGTGAAATGGTAGCATTACGTATTCACATATTCTACTTCAAAATGCCAACTAGCTCTTCAAAGTAGTGGCAACAATCTCTACTCCTACTTGTGTTTGAGAGCTCCAGGTGCTCATCAATCATCCTCCCCAGACCCCTGCTTTTAAACTGGTTTTTTTTTTTTTTTTTTTGGTTTTTGTTTTTGTTTGTTTGTTTGTTTATTTGTTTTTGAGATGGAGTCTGGCTCTGTTGCCAGGCTGGAGTGCAGTGGTGTGATCTCGGCTCACTGCAACCCCCACCTCCTGGCTTCAAGTGATTCTCCTGCCTCAGCCTCTTGAGTAGCTGGGATTACAGGCACATGCCACCCTGCCTGGCTAATTTTTGTATTTTTAGTGGAGATGGGGTTTTGCCATGTTGGCCAGGATGGTCTCCATCTCTTGACCTTGTGATCTGCCTGCCTCAGCCTCCCAAGGTGCTGGGATTACAGGCGTGAGCCACTGCGCCCGGTCCTTAAACTTTTTTATATTGAAAATTTTGAATATATACAAAAATAGAGAGATTAATGAACTTTTAGGGTCCTGTCATTTGATTTGAACAGTTATTAATTCACAGCCAATCTTGAATCATATATACCCATCACACTCCTGCAGGTTATTTGAAGCAAATCTCATCATTCCAGGATAATACTCTGAAAGATAAGGACTCTTTATTTTTAGTTTTTGAGACAGGGTCTCACTCTGTCACCCAGGCTGCCATGCAGTGGTGTGATCATGTCTCACTGTAACCTCAATCTCCCGGGCTCAAGTGATCCTCTCACTTCAGCCTCCTGAGTAGTTGGGGGCTATAAGCACATGCCTCCATGCCCCGCTAATTTTTTAACTTTTTGTAAAGATAGGGTCTCACTATGTTGCCCAGGTTGGTCTGAAAATCCTGCACTCAAATGATCCTCCCTCCTCAGCCTCCTAAAAGTGGTGGGATTACAGTCATGCGCTCTTGCACCACACCAGGACTCTATTTTAAACATAACCAAAACACCATGATTATACTTAAAAAACAATCATCAATCTTTCTTTGTTGAAATAAAATAACCAGCCACAGCTCAGATTTCACAATTGTCTCGACATTTTTATGGTTGGCTTGAGTCACATCCAAAATAAGATCCATAAATCGTAATTGTTAATATGTTTCTTTAATATATTTTAAGTGGTGGGTTCCCTCCCCATCTCTCTTTTTTCCATTGGTATTCATTTATTGAAAAAAAGAAAACAGGATTGTTTGTTCTATAGAGCTGAGGTCCCAAACCTCAGGCCACGGACTGGTAGTGGTCCGGGGTCTGTTAGGGATTGAGCTGGCACAGCAGGCAGTGAGTGGCGGGTGAGTGAAGCTTCATCTGTATTTATAGCCACTCCCCATTGCTCACATTACCACCCAAGCTCCGCCTCCTGTCAGATCAGTGTGGCATTAGATTCTCATAGAAGTGGGAACCCTATTGTGAACTGTGTATGTGATGTATCTAGGTTGCCTGTTCCTTACGAAAATCTAATGCTTGATGATCTGCCAGTGTCTGCCATCACCCCAAAATGGGACCATCTAGTTGCAGGAAAACAAGCTCAGGGCTCCCACTGATTCTACATTATGGTGGATTATATAATTATTTCAGGATCACCTGAGGTCAGGAGTTCAAGACCAGCCTGGCCAACGTGGTGAAACCCCGTCTCTACTAAAAATACAAAAATTAGCTGTGCATGGTGGCACGTGCCTGTAATCCCAGCTACTTGGGAGGCTGAGGCAGGAGAATCACTTGAACCCTGGAGGTGGAGGTTGCAGTGAGCCGAGATCATGCCACTGCTCTTCAGCCTGGGTGACAGAGCAAGAATCTATCTCAAAACAACAACAAAAATTATTTTATTATATGTTACAGTGTAATAATAATAGAAATAAAGTGCACAATAAATGTAATGCACTTGAATCATCCCAAAACCATTCCCCCCAGCCACCACCCACGCCACCCACCAGTCTGTGGAAAAATTGTCTTCCATGAAACTGGTCCCTGGTGCCAAAAAGGTTGGGGACTGCTGCTGCAGAGTTTCTCACAGCATGGATCTCAGTGAGTATACGGGGTGTAACATGCACCTCTCTCTCTGTGTGTTCTGAAAACGTGTCAGATTTTGATAAGATTTGTGTTCAGTGTTTTTTTGATCCCATAGTTTGCAAAGTGCTCTCTTATCTCCTTTCAGAACATCTTTCCGGGCAAGGAATTAGGATTCCCTGCAAGGATAAAGGTCATGTTTCAAATGATGAGAGGCAACATCCTCAGTTATACATATACCTGTTCTATGTGATTTTTCACTTCTTTCTTTTCCTACGTTTGATGACCATCTTGGGGAGTGGGGATAGTTATCAGGTTGAAACATTTACTGCATCAAAATCATAATTTCGAAGCCAAAGCCAGCTCCCCATGTGCTCTGGATCCTGCTCCTTTTCCAATGGTAATCTAATTTTACTTTTGATTCCATTTAGTACATTCAGGATTGGAGTCCAGGTAACTGAAAAATTATCTTTTATTGTTTTCTTTAATTAATAAAAAATAAACCAGACATCCTTCCAAGTTTCCAGGCTGTGTGGTTGGGTTAGGAGAAGGCAGAAAAAATACAGTGAAAGCTAATTGCTCCAAAAAACAAAGCCCAAACCCAGGAAGAAGTGCTGTAGTATTTTCTCACTCCATTCCTGGTTAAAATTCAGTCTCAGTGAACAATTTGTTACCAAGAAAAATTGAAGTCTGTAATATTGTTGAAGTTTCATTTATGTCATTTTTTCTTTAAATTTATCGGTCTCCTTTTCTTCTTTATGTTTCTCCCTTAAATTTTGGATTAAGAATTGACGATTTCAGAAATGGAAGAAGCATAAAGGAGAAAAGGGAGCCTTCTGGTTTAATTTGATGTCAAGTTCATAAAGCTGGAATGAAACTGTACTTTTCATGCTTGGTTTAGGTATCTAAGAATTTTAAATGATCACTGCAAATATAAATAGAATAGGGGGAATCTCTCTATTCTTTTTTAAGACTTGGATTGGTTTCTGGGGAAAATTAACACACATAGACTACAAACTCCCTTTACAAAGCTGGGCATTTTCACACATGCAAATAGAGTTTTGTGGGCTGGTGAGCATTATTTGAGTGGTTGCTTGGTATAGTTTTTAAAAATAATCATTTTCTTTTTCTTTTTTTTTTGTAGAGATGGAGTCTCACTCTGTCACCCAGGCTGCAGTGGTGTGATCTTGGCTCACTGCAACCTTCACCTCTGGGTTCAAGCAATTCTCCTGCCTCAGTGTCCCTAGTAGCTGGGACTACAGGCGCCCACCACCACATCTGGCTAATTTGTTTTGTATTTTAGTAGAGACGGATTTTCACCGTGTTGCCCAGGCTGGTCTCAAACTCCTGAGCTCAGTCAATCAGCCTGCCTTGGCCTCCCAAAGTGCTAAGATTATAGGAGTGAGCCACCACGTCCAGCCTAAAATAATCATTTTCAATTATCTTTATTTATCTATTTTATTTTTTAGAAACAGGGCCTTTCTCTGTCTCCCACACCAGAGCACAGTGGTGCAATCATAGTTCATGGCAGGCTCCAACTCCTGGGCTCAAGCGATCCTCCTGCCTCAGCCTCCCTAGTAGCTGGGACTACAGACACACACCATGCCGGGCTCTTCTTGTTTAAATTCAGTTCAGTGAAATATCTTTAAAAAACAGAATCTAAATATTTAATAGTAAAGAATGAGATAACATTGATTAAAATTGTTTTTAACTTCGAGACCTATATACACAAACCTATAAAGTATTTTGCAGGATGGATGGCGATATTAACTTTCTTTGTGACTCAATGTTGAGCTTTCCAAAATTATGTTAGCTAAATGATTGAGGAGTTTCATTGACAGAAATTATGAAACCATCCTTGAATACAGAGAGTTAGCTAGCAGGCAAGCAATCCATATTTCACACAACTGAAAGATGTGAGGAGATAAGGAGTAAAGGCTGTGGTGTTTATGGCCACTGATCAGCACACAGACTTCAGATATGAGAATGTGTTAAAACAATTGTTCCCCTAACTTTTTCAATTACATAGGTTACTACTGACGGTACGGTGGAATCACCTTTTAGAATGGCGGTGAGCAACTTGAACTTAAAATACTATTGATAATTCTTCACTTTTGCGGGTCAGCCACCAGAGGGCGATATTTTTCTCTTTTTTTCTTTCTTCTCCTCCCTCCCCCACTCTCTCTCCTATTCTCTCTTCTTTTTCTCTCTCCATTTCCCTCCCTTCCTTCCTCCCGACTCTTTCTTTCCCTCTCTCTTCTTTCTCTCTCTCCATTTGCCTCCCTTCCTCCCTCTCTCTCTGCCTCTCTTTCTCTTCTTTCTCTCCCTCTCTCCGTTGCCCTTTCTCCCTTTCTCTCTCTCCCCTTTTTCTCTTTCTTTCCCTGTCTCTCTCTCCCCCATCCCTCTCTCTCTCCCTTATCCCTCTCTTTCTCTCCCCCACTATCTCTCTGTCTCACACACACACACACACACACACACACGCACAGATTGCATACTTCATGGAGATAACTTATCCCGCAGAAGGACCGACTTAGTTCTGCCTGTTCCCAGCACCCCGCTTCCCTTTCTAGCTGCACTTGCTCCAGGCTGTCCTCAGAGCATTTTCGCTGGTCTTCTGGATTCTCATCTTCCAAGGTGCTGCCAGGAGAGGTATTTTGACCATTTATCTTTCCTGTTTAAGATCCTTCAAGGACAGAGTCTCTCTGGGATTCGGGGACATTTGGACATGTCTCTGTCTTAGCCACTTATCCCATGGAACTGTCATGATTGAGTTATGTGCCCATCCTCCACACTGGTGTAGGAACTCCTCTAGGACAGAGAGCTGGCAGCAAACACTGTTTCTGGGGGTCTCACCTGTTAGCATGATGCCGGACACAGCACGCTGTGGACTAAGTGAGTAATCACTTGTAGTTGAGGAACTCTATGTATCGACCCTGTTGCATTTTGTCAAATACATATGCATTGACTCACCCTCTCTGCCAGGCGTCTGATTCACACAAAATGAGGCTAAAGAGGGGCCTGAATCCCTGCATCAACCAGGTCTCCCCTTGTTATATCCACTTAAAGAGGGCTCGAGGGTTAACCATTGCTTTAAACATACATTTATAGACTTTAAAAATTAGGCCAAATGCGGTGGCTCACACTTGTGATGTCAGCACTTTTGGCGGCCGAGGTGGGAGGATCACTTGACACCAGGAGTTTGAGACCAGCCTGAGCAAAATAGTGAGTGAGACCCCCATCTCTACTAAAAACTTAAAAATTAGCTGAACATGGTGGTATATACGTGTAGTTCCAGCTACTCAGGCGACTGACGCCAGAGGATCACTTGAGGCAGGAGATCGAGGTTGCAGTGATCATGCCACTGCACCCCAGCCTGGGCAACAGAGCAAGACCTTGCCTCAAAAAAAAAAAAAAAAAAAGAGGACCAGGCGCAGTGGCTCACGCCTCTAATCCCAGCACTTTGGGAGGCCGAGGCCGGTAAAACACAAGGTCAAGAGATCAAGACCATCCCGGCCAACATGGTGAAACCCCGTCTCTACTAAAAATACAAAAATTAGCTGGGTGTGGTGGCACGCGCCTGTAGTCCCAGCTACTTGGGAGGCTGAGGCAGGAGAATCGCTTGAACCCAGGAGGCGCAGGTTGGAGCGATCTGAGATCGTGCCCCTGCACTACAGTCTGATGACAGAACGAGACTCTGTTTCAAATCAAAATTAAATAATAAAATATAAAAATAAAAATGGGCCATCTTAGCAGGGATTAGTTGACAGCTGAGAGCGGGAAGGAGATCTGGGCTAGAGACTGAGAAGGTTGAGGTGTGCCTGGGAGAGGCTGGGATTGGGGGCAGGGGGACAAAGTATCCCAAAGGAGGTTTCCAGTGAAATCTTTAACGCTCACCACCAAAGCAGTGCTGGACTTGGTTTCACCAATAGCAGCCTTTCCTTGACCGTTTGACACATGTGCTCTGTTTTGCTAACTCTTGAACATGAAAATTAAGATACATGGTTTGATTTTAAAAGGCATAGTTCTTTTTTAGCTGGCAACACATGCACATGGTAAACCGAAGTCCAAACAATACAAACAGGGTAGAATAAAAGCTGTTTTAAAAATGGCAAGCAAGTCTGGGCGCAGTGGCTCATGCCTGTAATCCCAGCACTTTGTGAGGCCAAGGCAGGTGAATCACCTGAGGTCAGGAGTTCAAGATCAGTCTGGCCAACATGGTGAAACCTTTACTAAAAATACAAAAGTTATGTGGGCTTTGTGGCACACGCCTGAATGCCCAGCTACTTGGGAAGCTGAGCCGGGAGGATCCCTTGAACTCAGGAGGTGGAGGTTGCAGTGAGCTGAGATCGCACCACTGCGTTCCATCCTGGACAGCAGAGTAAGACTCTGCCTCAAATTTTAAAAAAGGGTGGGGGGGGGGCAAGCAAAATAACTCTTGCTTTAATTTGTCTATTTTATCTTGCTTAGTTTTTCTTTTTCTTTATTTTAAATGCTTCCCCAAAGCTTGAAACAATTTTATTTTCAAAAACATTGTTCTACAACCATAGGAGTTTCTAAGACATTACTGATGAGCGTTTTAAAGACGTCACATCTTAAATGTGGTTATGCAGTCATTTGTATCTCCTTCTCAAGTCTGGGTAAACAAGCTCGTCAGAGCACTTACCAAAGGCAGTGGAGAGCAGCTGGTATAGGGTGTGGGTCAGAAATTAGTGTGGCAGGTGAATCAGATGTCTACCATTTACACCAGTTGCTGTAAACTCAGAGATAGAAACCCTCAGAATGGCTAATCCGAGCTTGCAGCCTGTTCCTTTTCACACCGTGCTGGCAAGTGTTATTCAGGGTAAGAACGATCTGGAAGAGAACAAAAATGAGTGTTCTGTTTTGTCTAGATGTGGAAACTCTGCCCTAGACTCCTTTGAGTTTAGAAGAAGAGGTGAAAGTTATTGCCAGATCTAAATAAGTCCCAGTTGGGAAAGATCTCGAGACAAAAAAAATCTTCATGGCATGTTGATATTTCAAAGACGTCATATGAGGAGACTTTTATATTTTGGATTTGAATGAGTACAGTCACTTCATATTTACTCCATTTTTAGGATATAAATTCTTAAAGGGTGTTGACAATTTAAACATTTCTTAATGTGGTCTCAATTGCATTATTTAAAAAGCTCTTGAAATGGAAAAAAGAGTTCAGACTGGAGACACGTCGAAGACCTAGAGAAAAATCCAGTGTTCAAAGGTGTGTGATAAAATGAATGAGAAGGATATATTAGGAGACAAAAACCAAAGAACCCAATGTAAAGGAGGATTTTTATGGCCATCTGAAGCTCCAACAGCATGTTAATGTGAACAGTTACGGTCCAAGATGGAAGTGTTTAGTACGCTGCTCAGTAAACATTATTGTTGGTGATGAAAGTTTATTATGGAGAAAAGGGGAATTTTCTGAATGAAGAAAACAAAAATTGTGAGGCAATATGTCCAAATATCTTAAAAGGCTGCAGAAAATGTTTTGAAATATAGATAAAGAGTAAAATATTTTCTCCAAGTATACAATAAGAATTTGGAGTGATGACCTTTGCAAATAATTTAACTTTTGCCTAAAACATTCCAAACAAAAGTAACAATTTATGCCAATTAAAATGTATTTACATAAACTGTTCAGTGATCCACATCAACCTGGTAAAGACATATGTTAATAATTATTCAGACTTGGGCTGAGGCAGGAGGATCACTTGAGCCTAGGAGTTTAAGACCTGCCTGGGCAATGCAGAGACCCCTGATTCTAAAACATAAAAATAATTAAGTTATCTGGGCATGGTGGTACCCACTTGTAGTTCTAGTTACTCTGGAGGCTGAGGCAGGAGAATCACCTGAGCCCAGGAGTTTGAGGCTGCAGTTAGCTATGATTCTGACTGCGCCGAAGCCTGGGTGACACAGGAAGACACTGTCTCTAAAATAATAATGACAATTATTATTATTCAGACTTGGTACTGAATAATACCAGACATGTTTTCAGAATAATTCAGACATGTTTTCTGAATGAGCACATGTTGAGTGTTCTTGAAGAATTCTTCAGCTGGGCACGATGGCTCACACCTGTAATCCTAGCACTTTGGGAAGCCACAGCAGGAGGATCACTTGAAGCCAGGAATTTGAGACCAGCCTGGGCAACATAGCAAGACTCCCATCTCTCCAAAGGAAATTTAAAAATTAGTCAGGTATGGTGGTGTGCACCTGCAGTCCCAGATACTCAGGAGGCTGAGGCAGGAGGATCACTTGGGGCCAGGAGTTTGAGACCAACCTGAGCAAAATAGCGAGAACTGATCTCTAGGAAAAGAATTTTAAAAATTAGCCAGCCATGGCGGTGTGTGCCTGTCAGCTAATCAGGAGGCTGAGATGGGAGGATCGCTTGAACTCAGGAGTCTGGGAGTGCAGTGAGCTATGATTGCACCACTGCAGTCCGGCCTGGGTGACACACCAAGACCCTGTCTCAAAAAAAAGAAGAAGAAGAAGCCTCTTAAAGTTGGTTTCTTCCATTGGTGTTCTTTTTTCCCAGGGAGCATCCCTTCTGTTCCAATATTTACATGAGAATGATGTCTTGCTGCTTTTCCATTTTAAGTGAGCAAAATTTGTGGTAGGGGAGTCCAGAATGAGAAAAACAATGACAATTTGAAAAGCAGACCTCCCTTATTTTAGAACTTTGCCCTGGATTTCCTTTTATGGCCCAAGTCCAGCTGGCCAACCTCTCTTTCCCTGCACTGCCTTCTGTGACTTTGTTTGGGATGAAGGATCAGAGGAGACAGTCAGCAGAGAGCTGACTTTGAGGCCAGCAGCAGGGCAAGGTGGGAGAGAGAGCTCCCTTCCCTTCACCACGGGAAATACAGGCAAATCCCACACTGGTTTGTTTTCATTCTCACTGATGGCAGAATTCCTGTCCCTTGGGGTTTACACTCATTTTTGTGTGCTCTCCAAATCTCCCCACTTATCTTTAGACAGACTTCCAACAACCCTCTGGACAGAACTCCAAAGGAAAGAGTTCATGGACCCACGTTGTGCTGGGGAATGACGCAGCTCACTTTTTCACAGGAGGGAAATCTGGGAAGTGTTTAGTCAGTTTCACAGTGACAGGCAGGATATCAGCAGGAACCAGGTCATGACAGAATCCACACCCCGCTCTCCTCCCGTACACAGTAAGAAGCAAGTCTCAGCCAGCCAGTATAGACTCAGAAACAGAGGGTGAGGAAGACCTCTAAGCACTGTTTTCTTTCTTTTTTTGCATACTTCAGCTTATAGAAGTAGGGTAGGAGAAGAAAGAGAGAGAGAGAGAGAGAGAGAGAGAGAGAGAGAGAGAGAGAGAGAGAGATGAGAAGGAAGAGGATCTAAGCTTCCAGGGCTTAAGCAGCCCTGGCGGAGGTGAGGTTTCTAGGTAATCAAAAACACTTTCACTTGCTCTTCAATTTTTTGAATTAGTTAATTGAAAAAATATTTCTTGAACAACTTCTTATTGCCAATGTTCTAGGAGATAGGGTTACAGCAGTGAAGGGTCAAGGCGTTGGTATTACGGAAGTTCGGTTATATTATATAGAATTCTGTCATATCCTGGGAAGGAAGACAAACAATATCCAAGTAAACAGATAGTCCATGCAATTTTAGCTAGTGGAGAGTGCTGTGAAGAAAAGCCAGGCAGGCTCAGGGAATAAATAGTGTGTGTGCATGTGAATTTCAGACAAGCAGTCAGGGAAGGCTTCTAGGAAGAGGTGATCTTTGAACAGAAGATCTGGAATGAGGTGGGGAACAAGTTTTGTGAACAGTTTATCAGTACAGCTGAGGTGTGCTCTCCTCTTCCTTAGCAGGTTGCACTTGTGTGCAGTCTCTCCCAGTGGGGAACACAGTCCCACTTCTCGAATCATAGAGAGACCAGGGAGTTAAGAGAGGCATCTTCCACTGCAGCGGAGTGGGGTGACCAATATCAGAGCTGTGGCTGGACTGGGAGGGTTGGACCTGAGATGCAGTGATCCAGCCGCCCAGGATACAGGCTTGGCTGGGGAGGGAAAGGGTGTAGTTGGCTCTGGAAGTGCACTTTGGATCCCAGCATGGCTACTTATCACCTTGGTGTGCTGAGCACATTATTTAACCACTCTGGGCCTTAATTTCTTTGGAGAGTGGAGTTCATAAAGGTCCCTCTGCCACAGGGTCGTTGGATTAACTGAGCTGCTATACATGTAGGTCCTCAGGAGACTGCCTGGCATAGAATCAATTCTACATAAATGTTGGCTGTTATTAACACATGCCACACTGTAGGGACCCTGAGCTCTTCCCACTCTCCCACACCTCTACACCTACTCCTCAAAATCCTGATTAGTCTTCTTATAATAGAGCCATTCTTCTCCTCTCTGGAAGCCACTTCTTCAGGGCCTCCACAGGCTCCTGCACAAAGGGCCATGGCTTTGAACCTAAACACAAAGGGCCGTGACTTTTGCCTCCTGGACCATACCATACCCTAAGGGCAGATCCTGCAGGTGCCTCCGGGCAACCTTTCTGACTCTTGCCATGACTTCTTTTCTAGAGCTGGAGGCAATTTCTGGCCTCTTTCTACCTAGCACTAAGACAAAAACATTCAAATTTAAATTTCCTTGGGGAATCCAGCAACATTAAAAACCTGTGCCTTTAAATCCTTACGTGGAGAACTATAGTCAAGAACGAGTAGGAAAATGCAAAAGAAATGAAGATACTGCTTGATCTGTGAGATAAGACCTATAGTTTGATAGAAATAAGACCAAGTGGTTAAAAGATCAGGAGGGTGACTGTGGTTTACAATAATCTATTTTATATTTTCAAATAGCTATAAGAGAATAATTCAAACATTATAAGGAAAAGATAATATTTAAGGTGAAGGATATGCCAATGATACCTACTTGATCTCTAAAAATTATATGAATGAGGATGGGTGTGGTGGCTCACGCCTGTAATCCCAGCACTTTGGGAGGCTGAGGCAGGTGGATCATGAGCTCAAAAGATCGAGACCATCCTGGCCAACATGGTGAAACCCCATCTCTAGTAAAATACAAAAATTAGCTGGATGTTGTGGTGTGTGCCCGTAGTCCCAGCTACTCGGGAGGCTGAGGCAGGAGAATCACTGGAACCCAGGAGGCAGAGGTTGCAGTGAGCGGAGATCAAGCCACTGAACACCAGCCTGGTGACAGAACGAGATTGTCTCAAAAAAAATATTATATGAATGAATTAAATGATGACATGTACCCCCAAATATGTACATCTATTATGTCTAAATAAAAAATAAACTTATTTCAAAATCAGAAATAAAAACAAAAGAAATGGAGAACATAGCAATTGCTCGGAATGCCAATCTGGTCATGACGATTCTCTGTGTAAGGCATTTTACTATCGCAAGTGGCCCATTGCCCACTGGATCAAGTCTAAACTCTGGCTTGAGTCCAGGTGCAGTGGCTCCTGCCTGTAATCCCAGCATTTTGGGAGGCTGAGGCGGGAGGATCATTTGAGCCCGGAAGTTCAAGACCAGCCTTGGCAACATAGTGAAACCGCAGCTCTACAAAAAATACAAACATTAGCCAGGTATAGTGGTGTATGGCCGTAGTCCCCGATACTCAGGAGGTGGGGTGGGAGATGACTTGATCCAGGGAAGTCAAGGCTGCAGTGAGCCGTGATCATGCCACTGCACTCCTGCCTGGGCGACAGAGAAAGTTCTTGTCTCAAAAACAAAATGAAAAGAAACAAAACTCTGACTTGAGAACTTCCCTGCTCTGCCTCTACTTACTTTTCTAGTGTCATGACTCCACACTGTTTGCTTATCTGGGAATCCCAGCTTTACTGAACTTCTTTCAGTTTCTGCAGCCAGCCATGCTCTTTATGGCCTCTGGCTTTGCTGAGTGCTGCTTCTCCAGCCTGGCGCTTTGCCCCTTGTCTCCAGCCCCTGCAGTCCCTTGCCTGATCCGCTCTGACTGATCCTCTAGTCCTCGGCTGAGTCACTCCCTCTGCAGGGAGGCCTTCTTGGGTTCTCCTCTGAGGTGTGGCCTTAGCATTCATCACCTTCTCCACTGTAGATGGTGTGGCCCTGTTCCTCATGGAGGCCTGACCACCTTATTACAAGTGTCCCTCCTTGTTCCACCCTCAGAGGCAACCAGAGTAGCAATCAATGAGTTTATTTGTTATGTATTTATTTTTTTGAGATGGAATCTCTCTGTCGCCTCGGCTGGAGTACATCTCAGCTCACTGCAACCTCCACCTTCCAGGTTTAAGAAATTCTCCTGCCTCAGCCTCCCGAGTAGCTGGGATTACGGGTGCCTGCCACCATGACTCGTTAATTTGTGTATTTTTAGTAGAGATGGCATTTACCATGTTGGCCAGGCTGGTCTTGAACTCCTGACTTCAGATGATCTGCCCACCTCGGCCTCCCAAAGTGCTGGGATTACAGGTGTAAGCCACTGCGCCCGGCCAAGTGCAGGTATCTTTTTGATATATTGATTTCTTTTCTTTTGGGTAGATACCCAGTAGTGGGATTGCTGGATCGAAGGCTAGCTCTATTTTTAGTTCTTTGAGAAATCGCCACACTCTTTTCCATAGAGGTTGTACTAATTTTCATTCCCACCAACAGTGTATCGGCATTCCCTTTTTTCTGCAGCTCAATGAATTTATTGACTGAAGGCATGTTCTTTGCTTTCTAGGAGTTTAGAATCTATTTTATGAAAGAGTTGAAAATGACATAGAACAAATAGAACTGTAAAGCAGGCAGCTCAGTGAGTTCCTCCAGGGAGTGAATTTCTGTAAAGATCATGCCAAAGTTTAGCTAGAGCGTGGGAGACAGGGTAGAGAGGGTTGTGAGATGAGAAGTAAGCAGGGGTCCAATTATGAGGCCTTGGTGAGCAACTTGAAAGAGTTTGATGTCATTGGAGGACAATGAGAAGACAAGGAAGAGCTGTCAGCAAGGGAAATTGACCATTCTTAAAACTAACCACGACTAAACAATTACACACACCCCATCTGTAGGTTCCAACACTAATTAGCCTCTTTTCCCACCAGGTATTGGAAAGCCTCAGGATTTTCAGACTCACTTGGATTTGTCACAGCCTAGCTCTGCCCTTTATCCACTGGGTTGACCTTATGCAAGTTAGTTAGGATCTGCAAACATCAATATGCTGGTATGACTAACAGGAAGAGCAACAAAACCAACTTTATAGGGATTTGTGAGATTTAAAAGAGGTAAGTGCAGCAGTTAGCATGTGACTGAAACAGAATATAAAGGTAAATGTTAATGGCAGCAGTCAGTAATAGTACTATTATAGTAGTAGCAGCAGCTGCAGTAATATTAGTAATAAAAATGGTGATACAGATACTCTTTTAACATAATAGCATGTAGGAGCTGCCCCCAGGATTGCTGCTCTGGGAGTGTGTATTTGCATACACCAAGTCCTGAGGGCAGACTGCTGGGAAATCTCCTCTCCCTGCTTCCTCCTTCACTGGCTTGGGATTGACAGCTGTTTAACAGGAGATAATAGAGCTAAAGGACTCACGTGAAGAAGTGGGATCTGGAGCAAGGAGGAAAGGGGAGGGTCAGAAGAGCCTGGAAGTCTAGAGAGAAAGAGGCCTTTCTTCCTGCATTTGGTGGTTAGCCACATTTGCTCCCAGCATAGCTGGCATGCAGGCACCCATGTTAGCATGCAAGATTTCACATGTGCGCACCACTCACACACCCCTGAAAAGATCTGGGGGAGAGACTTTTACGACAGAGTCCAAAAGCTATTCCTAGATCTCCCCCCTCCCCATGTGGACCATGTAATAAATTAAAATGCACTTTAAATATAAGCTAGAGGACCAAATTTCATGCATTTTCCTGTGCACTATTTGAGGGCGTGCATTTGGGCTCATACAACACTGTTCCCCTCTCTCCAGCACTGCAGGGAGGTAGTGTCAGGCATGTTGTTATTACTGCCACTGTTCTTGATTCCATGTGGAGGCAGGAGGGACCCTCTACTGAAGTGACTAGAGTTGTGGATCTCCCTGGGTGATCAAAGTGGAGACACCAGGTGTGAATAATGGAGGTCAACTTGGGGTCAATCCTCCCTGGAAATGTGTTTCTGTATTTGAAACCCACCTTATGTAAAGAACTATGAGAAAAGGCAGCCATTCTTGGACGCTAGGCTGCACACCCTCAAGTCTCTATGACCTGTTAGCCTCTCCCCGTCTTTACACATTCCCCCCAACAAAGCCATTAGACTCTTCCTTACCTCTGCTATTTAGCTATGAATCTTTTTTTTTTAAGAGATTGGCACAGAGAAAGATTATTGGAACGATTTTAGTTTCTTCCGCCTTAGGAAGAAAAGCCCAACGTGCTTTCGTCTTAATGGCCCATTTCTGCACTACATCACTGTGGATATTCCTGGCTTGACACCATTCAGAATCTGTAGCAAGGGTGGAGTCACTTCCAGGCATAAGAGCAGCAACTGGCTCTGTGCTCAGCTTGCAGAAACAACTCTCCTTTCGCTCCAAATTCAGCGCCAGTGATTTCCAAGCTCTGGAGATGAACTGCGCATGGCATGGTAAATTAAATGAGAAACAGCGTGTGCCGTAGCCATAACATGTATTAGAGCAAATGGGTAAAGAGGATAGGAGGCCTTGCACGAGAACTTTTCTGGGGCACCTGAGGCTTCAACACGATTTGGGGATATGGGTGTCAAAGTTTTAAACGATAAAAAGGTTTTAACATAAAATGAAATCAGAATATATTGGTTTTTTTTTAGAATGAGTGCTAAATTCCATGAGTTCTTTTCCTTTTATCCAAATTGATTTAATTTTCAATTTTGATTTCAAAGGCTGCAGTGTTTGCATGTTTGGGTGATGTCGCAATGAATACACTTTTACGGAGAACCCTGCAATTGCTGTGCAAAATGAAGAGGAGCTGCAGAGGACCGTCCCAGGCAAGACCGACTTGCCTGTAAGAGCTTTTGGGAAATGTTTGGTACTTCGAAGACAGAGGAAATTAAGCTCTGGTTAAAGTGCTTGCAGAGAGAGCATCTAAAAGTACAGGGGCAACCTAGAGATGCAGCAGTCAGACTATTCTAGAATAAGAGATGACTTCTGGTTTACTGCCTACTTAGTAAACTATGGGATGCACACAAACAATGATGAGGCCAGGCATGGTGGCTCACGCTTTAATCCCAGCACTTTGGGAGGCCGAGGCGGTAGATTACTTGAGGCCAGGAGTTCGAGACCAGCCTGGCTAACATGGTGAAACCTCACCTCTACTAAAAATACAACAACAACAACAAAAATTATCAGGGTGTGGTGGTGTGTATCTGTACTTGGGTTGCTGAGGCAAGAGAATTGCTTGGATCTGGGAGTTCGAGGATGCAGTGAGCTAAGATTATGACACTGCAGTCCTGCCTGGGCAACAAAGCAAGACCCTGTCTCAGAAAAACAAAACAAAACAAAAAAACCATTCCTGATACTTTTCTTATTTATTTATTTAGAGACAAGATCTCACTCTGCCACCCAAGCTGGAGTGCAGTGGCATGATCTTAGCTCACTGCAACCTTGAACTCCTGGGCTCAAGAAATCTTTCTGCCTCAGCCTCCTTGAGTAGCTGGGACCACAGGTACGTATCACCATGCCTGATTACTTTTTTTTGGTACCCAGTGGGCAAAGGCATGACCTTGTCTTGCCATCATTGTCTTTTCTGCAAGCTAGAGTGCAGACATGATGGGGCAGCCAACAGAAACCACGGGATATAAGCTGTTTTGAGGCTGGCAGAACACCAGAAAGAAAAATCGGGATTCTTGATGATTGTGCTGTCTCCATTCCAGCCCTGGATTGCCTTCCTGGATTTTGATGTGAGCAAGAAATAATCTAGTAGCTTTGCAAAGTCACAGTGAATTTGGATCTCTCACAGTCAACAGCCAAATCATATCCTTACTCATCCACGCACATGTTGGGTTTCATATGGATGGAAACTGTGGCTGTTCCTTTTGCTCAAGAGAGGACAGTGGCCTGTCTTGCTTTTCTTTTGCAATGCATAGGATAGACTGTTCAACCTGAGGGACTGTTCAGCTGGAAAACCAATTGATTTAAAAACCAATTGATTTGGTTGTACCAATTTTAAACAAAAATGGTAGATTTTGATGTTTTGCTCCTTTGGTGTGATTAGATTTCTGTATTCTTACTATTGGCAGCCAGTTGCCAATAGTAAGAGATGCCTGTATTCTTCTGTAATGAATTAATGGCCCTCTGGATTCATCTTTGGAGGTTGACAAGTCCATGTTTCAAACTAGACTGACTCCTGGGTTTAATGAACACCACAAAACAAAACGTATCATTAGCAAAAACAAGCTGTGGTGTGCTGGCAACTACTTTAGTTTGTTGAAAGGGAATTTCTAGGAGGAAAAGGTAGAGTTTTAAGCCAGACTTAGAAAATCACTTTTCAGGCCGGGCGCGGTGGCTCACGCCTGTAATCCCAGCACTTTGGGAGGCCGAGACGGGTAGATCACGAGCTCAAGAGATCAAGACCATCCTGGTCAACATGGTGAAACCCCGTCTCTACTAAAAATACAAAAATTAGCTGGGCATGGTGGCATGTGCCTGTAGTCCCAGCTACTCGGGAGGCTGAGGCAGGAGAATTGCTGGAACCCAGGAGGCGGAGGTTGCGGTGAGCCGAGATCGCGCCATTGCACTCCAGCCTGGGTAACAAGAG
>PVKV010033565.1:7596-18694 GCA_004027835.1 Alouatta palliata
TGTGACCTTGAGGAGTTTAGTCTTCCAGTGCCCTGTCATTTTCCCTTTAAAAACAGAATATCCTTAAAAGGAAAGTTTTATACGTGTAGGACCAGACTTATCGTTTCCATTATTAAAAATGGGAACTTTGAATGAAGAGACCCCTCAGACAGGCTTTGTGTGAGCAACATGGCTGTTTATTCACCTGGGTGCAGGTGGGCTAAGGCCGAAAAGGGCGTTAGCAAAGGGCAGTGGGATAGGCGATGGTTTTGTAGGTTTGGGGTGGGCAGTGGAAAGTTACAGAGTAAGATCAGTTACAGTGGTCTTCGTACGGGCAAGGAGTATACGTTACCATAAGTTCAGTTACAATGGCGGTTGGGGTAAGAGTAGTTAAGATGGTGAGGTGGGGTGAGGAGTAATCACATTATCATAATAACAGTTAAGATGGTAGGGTGGGGTGAGGGGCTTGTCTGGGGAAGCTCCATTGGGCAATTTGAATGCAGGTGGAGGGTGGGACATAATCAGCTGAGGCAAGCAGGACTTCCGACTTTCAGGCCTCAGGCTTGCATATGGAGACCTGGCATCCACCATTATTGAACACTGAACCAGTGAACAGTTAAATCATGTATGAATTCAGTTATTTGTAACCACTATTTACTATTTTGAAAATGTTTTTAAAATGTGCAAGTATCAAACAAATGATAGATTTTTTTTTCATACTATTGTATTCATGCTTTTTAATCATTTTCAAAATCTACGTCCCACTTATTTTCATGATTGGTGCTCCTTATAAGTTACCTACTACATGGCAGTCCCTGTGCTTAGCTTATGGCATATACTAGACCTCCTAAATGAATTAATCTTTGCCATCATTTGACTGACAGAGACATGAAGAGCCGAGTTCTAGTAGTGGATACTAGGTGGAGCTTGAATTTAACCCCACCATTCTACGTCTGACAATGGTTTTCTCTTTTGGATTTCCAATGTCAAAATCCTGAGCAGCCTTTCTTTCAGGAGGAGGATGCTCGCTCTCTCTCTCTCTCCACACACACACACACACACACATACATGCACGCACGCCTGCACATTTCTCTTTTTTTTTCTTCCTTTCTTTCTTTCAATGTCAGTGGCACTTTCTTTCTAACTCCATAGACCATTACAGAACCTTGATGACTTAAAGGAAGACGATGCAATTTAAGGCTTCTTGAGACTGTCTCCTGCTTTTCTGAGAATAAAATAAAATTCTTTCTACCAAACTTCAATACACTTGACATCTTTTATTATTTTCAGGTCATACACATCTTTCTTCCTATAAAGAGAGTCATCCTACAAGCATTCATTCATTACTGTTAAGGTCATGTCAGAAAGAATCATATATTTATTGTCAGCACATGCAGTGTAAAAATACAAAACGTTTTTTTCTTTCCAAACCTTTCATATGTTCTTATCAGGAAATCAATGTGCTGATCGGGCACTGAGGACTAGGAGACTTGGAGAAATTCCATGCACTTTACCGTCTGCCCAAGTAGATGGAATTGGGATTGAGAGTTCTCACTCCAATCTCAGATCTGCTAGGTATCATGATCTTGGATGTCACAGCTCCTAGAATTACTGCCCATGAAAACAGTCCCACTTAAGATGCTGAAACAAAATATGCGGAGAATACTTTGCTGTGATATGGCTTCTGTATTTTCTATGCTATCTAATTTATTGTCTGTTTTGGAAGTTTCTAAAAAAAAAAAGAAAAACTGAGGATATCTACAATTTCCTTCCTTTAAGTCTGTTCCCAGGCTTCCCAAAGGCTGTGATACCAACACTAATATTGCCAAATAATGTTCTAAGTGTTTCAAAACACTCAGAACTGGATGTCTTGGATTTCATGGTTCTCACTGCATCCCTGCTTACATCAGTGCTTCATTTATGTGAGCCAGCTGCACCCTGCATCGCTAGTCTTAGCAGAATAAAGCAGATGCTGTTATATATTCAAATCCCTTTTTCCTGACACAGGTTGGTACTCATTCCTATTTGTCTGGTAAGACCAGCATAGTTCAGAATACCTGTGTTCACTTAAAATATTCCACAATCTTACAGATGGCTACTAAAATTCATCATATGTCTTTATCCTTTTCCAAAAGCTTTTTTTATAGAACCCTAAATATATTTTTTCATTTTGTTATTGTATTTCTTTATATGTTTCTGCTCTTCATAGCCTTTTGAGTTATTATAGAAAAGTGTCAGACCCATTTCTATTTGCATTGGTCAAATTACTTACACTTTCTAGCCTCAGATTATTTATTTCAGAATGGGACCAATCAGACCTACACCATAAAATTATTGTGATTGTTCATACATTCAAATGGTTTATTTTAGGCACAGGGTTAGTGATCACTAGAGGATGAATCTGAGAACGCAAACCTGATAGAGAAGACCAAGGGAAGCATATAAACTAAAGTCCATTTCACGTATTTGAGATGGGAACATGAGGTTACATGGAGTTCTTGGGAAAGTGTCCAGTCAGTGTAGAATGATTGGATATCAACTTACAAATTGTAAATATAGAGGCAATTTCATCTGTAACTGTAGATGGACCCAAAGTTGTTGGTCTTTTCCTTAGATCATCCTTCAGGGTACTACATCTCTGGGTATATCGATTTTCATGACACTGTTTTTGTTTTCAGTCCAGGTTTCTTGCATCTCGTGGATGATGCCTTTGCATTACTGTGCATGTGGTTTTATTGAGCCCTGTCTTGAAAACAAGAGTTGGGAAGACGTCCAGAGAACCACATGCACCTGATTCAGGACTCTGAAGAGTTGTACACAGTTGACCTTTGAACACTGCAGGAGTTAGGAATACAGAACCTCACACATTGGAAAATTTACCTATAGCTTTTGACTTCCTGCAGACTTAATTATTAAGGACCTACTGATGAACAGAAGCCTTGGCAAATAATATAAGTGGTTGATAAACACGTATTTCATATGTCATAGATATTATATACTGCGTTCTTAAAATAAAGCAAGCTATAGGAAAGAAAATGTTACTAAGAAAATCAGAAGGAAGAGAAAATATATTTACTATTCATTAAGTGGAAGTGGATGATGATGAAGATTTTATCCTCATCATCCTCAGTTGAGAAGGCTGAGAATGAGGAGGAAGACAAGTTATTCTTGCTGTCTTGTGAGTGGTAGAGTTGGAAGAGGTATAAGGGGAGTCAGGAGGGTTACACTTGGTGTAACATTTATTGAAAAAAATCAGAGTAAAGTGGACCCCTGCAGTTCAAATCTGTTGTTCAAGGGTCAACTGCAGTTATCTAAGCCTCAGAATTACTTTTGTATTTTAAGCTATTTAGACTTGCATTTTCTGTTACTTGGAGAAAGTGGCTTCTGAAGTCAGATTCATCTGTTTATAAAAGCTTATAAAACCTTAACTGAGCTTTGCATTTTTCTCTGTAATGCTTATGCTTTTCTCTCTGAATGGAGATCATTATGCAGACTGCTTCTTTTAAGAACCTGAGTGCCATAGTTGCTGGCATTTATAGGATCAACCACTCTTTCAACTTTAAAAGACAATAGGAAAAATGAGGTCCATTATTACCTAGCATTCTAGTATTCTTATATCATTCCATGGAAAGACTTCAATTAACCTTGATTGGGTCATATTCCTGCTCACAGTCGAATCACAGTTTCATGGAGAAGGTTATTCTGAACACTCTGGGAACCAGATCCAATTAAATATGCACACACACACACACACGCACACACACACACACCCCATCACCACTACAATGTGTTCCCAGAAAAGAAAAAAAGACAATTTTTCTTGTTAAGAGAAGAAGAGAGGTACATGCCTTCTAGCTATGCAGCAGATCTCAACATCACCCTGTCCAACTTTTCACTGGCCCTGCCATTTCCCTTAGGAATAATACAAGATGATTACACTATCCCACTCAAAACATAGGAGTTTCTTGTACAATACTCCTCAGGGAGTCGAACAAGTGTATTAGTCTGTTCTCATGCTGCTAATGAAGACATACCTGAGACTGGGTAATCTATAAAGGAAAGAGGTTTAATTAATACACAGTTCCACATTGCTGGGGAGGCCTCACAATTATGGCAAAGGGCAAGGGAGGAGCAAAGTCACATTTTGCATGGTGGCAGGCAAGAGAGCTTGTGCATGGGAACTCTCATTTATAGACTCATATGATCTTGTGAGACTTATTCACTACCATGAGAACAGTATAGGCGAAACTCCTCCCATGATTCGATTATCTCTACCTGGCCTGGCCCTGACATGTGGGATTATTACAATTCAAGGTAAGATTTGGGTCAGGAAACAGCCAAACCATATCAACAAATTTTGTAAATTTTTTTCTTACCATGATGTACTCCATTCTTCTAGTTTCTTTCTTGGCTTATAGAGTCTAATTTTTTTTTTCAATTCTTACTGCTTTGTTTTAATGATACTGTAAAACATATACTTGCTCTTCATTCCCATTTTCTGGCATACAGCTAAAATCCTTGCAGTCTCCAAAGTGATGAGTGTCTTTTTGTATGCTAATGAGCTGACTGGTGGCTGGCAGCTCTTATGAAGCTCTAGCATGTGAGCTGGTCACAGGAAAGACAAAGACGTTTCAATCCCACCCTCCAAACTCCAGGGAAGAAAGAGGGGCTGAAGGCTAAGTTGATAACCAATGGCCAATTATTTCATCAATCATACCTATGTCATGAAGCTTCCATAAAAACTCAAAAGAACTGAATTTGGAGAGTTTCCAGAGAGCTGAATACATGGAGGTTCCCGGAGGGTGGTACGCCTGGAGAGGGCAGGATAGCTCTGTATGTATCCTTTCCCACCTCCCTTCCTCTGTGCTTCTCTTTCATCTGGTGTACATTGCTATCCTTTTTAATATTCTTTATAGTAAACCAGTAAACATAAGTATTTCCTGGAGGTCTGTGAGCTTCTCTAGCAAATTTATCAGCCCAAGGAGGGGGTCATGGAAATCTTAATATTATCGTCAGTCAATCAGAAGCACAGATAAAACAACCCGGTGATTGTGACTGACATCTGAAGTGGGGGACATTCTTGTGGGACTCAGCCCTCAAACTGTGGGGTCTGATGCTATATCCAGGGAGATGGTGTCAGAATTAAATTGAGTTAGAATCCAGCTGGTGCCTGCTGCAGAATCTGTAGAATTGATTGCTTGTTTGGGATGTGGGGAAAATCCCCCACGTATTTGGTCACAGAAAGTGTTCTGTGTCCTGAGAGAAGAATAGAGAAAATAGTTATTTTCTCACAGAGTCTCTCATTTTTCTTTTTATTTTTCTCCAGCTTTATTGATGTATCATTGACAAATAAAAATTATATATATTTAAGGTGTATAATGTGATGTTTTGATATACATGTATGTTGTCAAAAGATTACTGTTGTCACATTTCTCATTTTTCTTTGCTTTTGATGACTTTTATTTAATTTCTACTTATGAATAGAAACTTTCCCTAAACTTTTCTGCTTTATTTTCTTCTCTTATTTTTCCCTTGAGTTTGGATTTCACTTGGATCTTGCTGACACACAAGCATGCATCTTTAAACAAGGTCTCTGTTTTAGGTTTCTAAACCGCATGGCTATTTTTTCTACCTAGACTTCTGCATGAGCACATGAAGCTCAAGTTATCTTGGTGTAATGCAGAGTACATGGTTTATAGCATCTTACAGACTTAGGTAAAAGTTCAGCATCCCAATTTTAATAAAGGGGTGACCTTATAGAAAGTAATGTATATTGTGGAGTGTGTTTAATCTAAAGTTAATAATGTATGCCTTTAAGAAATACCACATACTGGGGTCTGTGGGGGAGGAACTAGGGAAGGGACAGCTGGAGGGTGGGGAGGGTTAACAGGGGGAGAAATGCCAGTTATAGGTGATGGGGAGGAAGGCAGCAAATCACACTGCCATGTATGTACCTATGCAGCAATCTTGCATGTTCTTCACATGTACCCCAAAACCTAAAATGCAATGAAATATATATATATATATTAAAAAAAATAAGAAATATGTTGAAGATCAGAGATATGTGCAAAGTCCTGAGCAGATGGCCTGGCACATAGCAGTGAAGGAAGTTACCATTATTATGGAATTTTGAACTAAGAGAACAGATTTATTCTCCTTCAGCATTCACATAGCAACCCCAGGGAAGAAGCAACTTAATTGATAGTTTTGAGTCACACACCTATATCTGGGTCTAAGCATTGTTGTCTGGAAGATGGGCTCATGCTTGATTCATGTTCTCATATCAGAGTCCAGGGAGCTACTTCCATACGCTAGATTTATTTTCATGCCATTGCACTTAAGGGGAATGCAATATTTAGTAAGGGAAGCGGGGATGAGACTACATACATCTTATTCTCCCAGCTGTCCAGTACGCAGTGAATCTATCAGGTGCTCAGTAAGGCTTTGTTAAATTAATGAATGCATTGGCAAATGATAACTCGTCTAATACCTATCCATACAGATAAATGATCGCCTTTGGATGATTGTCTGATACTGACTGAAATAGTCTGTTAGAGATGAGAGAGGCATCAGAAGTTATTTTATACATTCCATAGATAAGGCCATGTAGGACTTCTCTGCACTCTGGATATTCTTTCATGGATTTCAAAATAGAATGTAAGCACTATTCAGGAAACCTGCTGCATGCCAAGAAAGATTCAGAAAGGGAAGATTCAATCTACACAGAATCCGTTCAATGATGTGTCTGCCATTGTAGTTAGCTTTTTGACGTGATTTTCTGTGCATATGTCTGGTTATATTCCAGAAGTTCTGAGAATTCTCGCTGTCAGATGCCTATCTTCACTCCTAGCACTCACTCTGAGAACCGGGAGTTCTATTTGTTTTGAGTCATTCAGATCATTATTGCTTGTCTAAGGGTAAGGACATAGATAGGGCTTTTTAACACATACCAACACCATCACTTTTATTTCTGTTTCTCCGTAAACATGAAGCTCTGACTGAGAAGGTTTTATTTCGGTTCCTTTTTGTGTAAATCCAAACCCTAGATCTGTGCGTCTTCAGAATCTTGGACTCTGAGCATTCTGCTATGGTCTTTTGCCAGGAAAAAATAATCCATATGCAGTAAAGGGAAATGGGGAGATGTCCTAGCCCTTTTTGGGAGCAGTGGAGAACTTGTTTTAGATGAGCTGCCTGCACCTTGTCAGGCTTCACGCCGCTTTCTCAAGCAGCACTAAAGGAAATGAACTAATGATAGCGGGTGCTTGTGATCCGCAAACTCCCTCCTGCCGCTTAGAATTGGAATGTGAGTGAAAGCTGTGGGGGCCTGGGCCAACGCTGACAGAGACAGGTTTTTAACAGCATGAATTTATGAATCCAGTCAATGCAAATGAGAGTTTATTATGCTTGGAGTCTAAAAAACGATCCTTCATTTATTAAATTAAGCTGCAGAAAGTCTATTCAGATAATGTTAAATGGTAGTTTTTACACTAAAAGCTAGGCTTTTCTTTCATTGATTCTGCTTTTTGATAGTGTTATTTTATACTCTGCTTACAAGGGAAGGGAGGGTAAAGACGTGGAGATGGAGAGGATTGTGTTTGCCGCCAGGTAAAACTGGATTTGACTCACCATTGTGCCCTTTACCTGTCCTAGGTCTCACAGCTTTTCAGAGAACCTTTATCTCCTTTAGAATGGGCATAATTACCTAAGCTGAAGGTTGCAGTGAAAGAGTGGGAAAAGAAAACATGAGACATCACTCCACAGACAAGGGTGGATGAAAGGAGGAGGAAAAATCTTCAGATACATAACCTGTTTCATTCTTTCTCACAGAGTAGTTTTTGAGTCATGTACATGAATCTCTATTCATTTGTAATTTTTTGGAAATTGATCACAGGAATTTGCATAAAACTATCCTCCAGGTAACCCTGATTCCAGTTGAAGAACCGTTGTTCTTAAAATAACGATCTCGATTTAAATCCAACGGTGGTATAAGTACAGGTTGTGCATCCCTAATCTGAAAATTCAAAACCTGAAAGCCTTCAAAATCTGAAACTTTGAGTGAGGACACAATGCCATAACTGGAAAATTCCACACCTAACCTCAGTCACAGTCAAAACTCGGTTTCATCACAAAATTATTTAAAATCTTATATAAATTGTCTTCTGGCTACATGTATGTGTATGAAACATAAATGAATTTCTTGTTTACACTTTGATTCCATTCCCAAGATAGCTCTGTATGTATATGAAAATATTCCAAAATATTTATAAAGTAATCCCAAATCAGAAACACTCCTCCTGGTCCTAAGTGTTTCAGATAAAAGACGCTCAACCTGTAATAAGAATATTTTAATGCCAGCATGAGATTTTTACTTGGTTACTAATTATCAGCATTAACACATTGGGAGGAAATGTGGTGGTATTGGAAAGAGAAAAATAAACCTTATATACTATTTAAAATCATTCATACGTGGGATATTTTGGCATGTCTACCTTTTACAAACTGTATGACTTAGCTAGTATTTTATCTCTTTTAAGACTGCCATTCCTCTTCTCTTTTTATTTTTTAGGGACAGGGTCTTACTCTATTCCCCTGTCTGGAGTTCAGTGGCACAGTCATACCTCACTACAGCCTCAGACTCCTGGCCTTAAGAGATCTTCCTGTCCCAGTCTCTTGAGTAGCTGAGACAACAAATGTGTACCACTACACTCGGCTAATTTTTTAAGACATTTCTTCTTGAGAGGGGATTTTGCTGTTGCTCAGGCTGGTCTTGAACTCCTGTTCTCAAGGGATCCTTTTGCGTGTGTTGGAATTACAGGTGTGAGCCACCATGCCTGGCCAGGTTCCTCTTCTCCAAAGTGAAAATATCCTCTCATATTTTCTGTGGTGGCTTTAACTAATAAATGAGGTAATGCATGTAAAGTTTCTAGTGCAGGGCTTTGCATGGAGTGGTTGTTTTAGATTGTAGTCTATTTATGTGCTAAAATTAGTAATTGCTCATTGTTTATTTCTATATTTTGGAATGCATTAATTTGACTTAATTTTGATTTGAGGCAATGTGTTCTTAAGTGTTCTTATTGAACACAGATTCTATGATTTTAAGCTAAGTATATAGTTGAATATTTAGGGACCTATTCTGTGTGTTTCTGAATAACCACATTCTTTTTTTTTTTTGGAGACGGAGTCGCCCCCTGTCGGCAGGCTGGAGTGCAGCGGCATGATCTTGGCTCACTCCAATCTTTGCCTCCCGGGTTCAAGCAATTCTCCTGCCTCAGCCTCCTGGGTAGCTGGGACTGGTGCAACGTGTGCCACCACACCCAGCTAATTTTTTTGTATTTTTAGTAGAGAGTGGTTTCACCCTGGTAAGCTAGGATGGTCTCCATCTCCTGACCTTGTGATCTGCCCACCTCGGCCTCCCAAGTTCTGGGATTATAGGCATGAGCCACCGTGCCCATCCTCCACATTCTATTTTTTATTGATAAATTATATCAATATACAAGTTGGTTTCCTCTCAAATTAGCACCATTTCATGTTTTTATGAAAAAAACATAATAAATATGAAGACTAAGACTTTGTTTGATACTCTTCTCTTCAAGGTAACATTTTCAAAGATGCGGTTTGGCCTAATAAAACCTTTTGTGACAAAATCAATGAATTAATTGCTAATTCTTCCTAAATCTTGCAAGCATTTTTTTTTTCCCCTTCATCCTAGCAAGCCAATTTTGCTAACCCTTTAATAGTGTCACATTTTTGATCAAGGAGTAAGGTATTACCAGAACAATTAGTTGTCAGGATTCTGGTATAAACAGAAGGATAATACGGGAATATGCATTCTCCATACATGTTATGCTAAAGAGCTATTGCAAATGAAAGGAATTAACATATGTTATGGCTCATTTTCATGGAAGTGCCTGCTTGCAAATGAGTAGACCTCTTTGGAAATGTGCAGTCATGATGTCCCCCAGAATACACTACCACCACCCCTGTCCTTATCAGTATGCTTTACCAGGAAGGCAGTCAGGTGTAAGATGCTTTTGTGTACCTGTTTGTTTTAGGTCTTGTTTTCGTTCTTTGCCTTTCCTTTATTTAGAATCAAGTTTGGAAGCAGGAGACAAGAGTTACTTTATGAGACGACATCCACCTTCTGTGAGCTTATTTTAAAATTTTTTGATTCGTTTTCTAAGAGCCATAGAAACCTTATGAAAGTTGGGTTGTTAAATACTGGAGTTAGGAGACTTTGCCATTGTGAATCTTGGTTTTCATAAAGGGGTCCTTTGAACGTTTAGTAAACATGTATGAAACAACTGCCCCAAGCCTGGCCTTGTGTTGGATACTGGGAGTTCAACAGTTGACCTGATCCCAGCCCTTACGTAAAGGTGACTTGCTTTTGGTTCTTCCTCCTCTGCAAGAATGTAAGCACATTGGTAAATTAAGCATCAGAATGAGAAGATGGCTGAGAATAAAACAAGCAGAGTGCTGACAGAAAATAACAAATGAGGCCAAGCACAGTGGCTCACGCCTGTAATCCCAGGACTTTGGGGGGCCAAGGTGGGTGAATCATGAGGTCAGGAGTTTGAGACAAGCTTGACCAATATGGCAAAACCCCATCTCTACTAAAAATACAAAAAATTAGCTGGGCCTGGTGGCGAACGCTTGTAGTCTCAGCTACTTGGTAGGCTAAGGCAAGAGAACCATGTGAACCCGGCAGGCAGAGGTTGCAGTGAGACGAGATCACACCACTGCACTCCAGTCTGGGCAGCAGTGCTAGACCCTCTTAAAGAAAAGAAAAGAGCAAATGAGTAGGGGAAATCTATGTTAGATGAAATGTCATAAATGAACCACATTTTACAATTAATTAGACAGAAGTGATGCCGGCTTGAGGGAATTTTCACTTGTTGTTTCTTATATTTTGAACACAGTTGGCCCTAACCTCAACCCCCAAAGCCAGAGGATGAATAGATGTGGGAGAAAAAGAAATTCAGATCTAAAAAACAGCACGTAGCAAATGTCTTGGGGTAGATGGAGGTAGGAAAGTACTAGATGTATAAGAGGCGGGTGTTGAACAATGAGAACACATGGACACAGGGAGGGGAGCATCTCACCCTGGGGTCTGTCGGGGGGA
>PVKV010033566.1:0-18587 GCA_004027835.1 Alouatta palliata
AAAAACGATGAGTTTGCATCCTTTGTAGGGACATGGATGAACCTGGAAGCCATCATTCTCAGCAAACTGACACAGGAACAGAAAACCAAACACCGCATATTCTCACTCATAGACGGGTGTTGAACAATGAGAACACATGGACACAGGGAGGGGAGCATCTCACACTGGGGTCTGTTGGGGGGGAAAAGGGGAGGGACAGTGGGGGGTGGGGAGTTGGGGAGGGATAGCATGGGGAGAAATAACAGATACAGATGATGGGGAGGAAGGCAGCAAATCACACTGCCATGTGTGTACCTATGTAACAATCTTGCATGTTCTTCACATGTACCCCCAAGCCTAAAATACAATAAAAAGTATATATATTAAAAAAAAATTATCTCTACCCAGTACCTAGACAAATGAAAGCCTTCAGTCAGCAGAAGGAAAGGCTTATCTGTATTCCCAGGTATGAACAGTCTGTAATTCAAGGAATACTGTAAGCTCCTGTAGTTCCACCACTCAGGCTGGAGACAAAAACATACATCTTCTTTAAATTACTTCTGAGACTCCTCCCTATAATGTACATGATAATATTATAGCAACTGAGTATATTACTTATAAAAATATAAATATACTTACATCATGAATAAGCACGCAAAACATTATACCAATAGGTATATATAGACAGACCCAAAATATCTTCAAAGATTGGTATCCAGAAATAGATATGGTGCTACTGTAAATCTTCAAAAAATAGCCTTAAGTCATGTGTGTAAGTGCTCTTTAAGAGTGTCATAATCAGCCATGTAGGGTGGCTCACACCCATAATCCCAGCACTTTGGGAGGCTATGGTGGAAAAAACCCTTGAGTCCAGGAATTTGAGAGACAGTGTGAATGATGATTGCACCACTGCACCCTAGCCTGGTGACAAAGCAAGACCCTGTCTCAAAAAAAAGTGTCATAATCAATAAAATTAACAAAGTTATATTAAGACTAATAACTTTTTAAATACATTCATGATAGAGGAGTATTTTATTTTATTTCTTTGAAATAACAAGAGAAATGCATAAAAGAACAGAATAATATACTCAAAGGGTCAGTTGGAGACCTAGGCCCTCCAACCAGAAGGGATCTTTGGGGATTTCCCATTCAGATACCATTCCTTTGGGACTCTCCAAACTGCAGGAAAGCAATGAATTGTCCAAAAATCAGTGTTTGCAAGAGTTTTGCAGAAGTGACCACACCCTGCCTCATTCTGCATCTCTATTTTTTGTCAGGCTCCTATTTCCTATACATTGATTCAGCTCCAAATCTGCCGTCTTGATTTTTCCCCCAATCTCTATCCACAGAGACATATTCTACCTTTCTGCCATCCCCACAGACAACCCTCTTACAAACACCACATTTCCAAGACCCACCCTTTCCCAGGCTCTATCTAGCCTAAGAGGATTACCTTAACACTTCCTTGACTTACTAGCTGGCAACTGACTACACCTCAGTGGACTTTAATTTCCTCAATTGTAAATAATGGGTTTGAACTAGAAGTTCTTTCTCATTTCAAATATTAGAGATTAGGGTGCAATAGATACACAGGGCTCATTATTTTAGTAAGAAGCTACACTCAAACATTTTTGAAGCTTGAGATGTTTCAGAGTCTCTAATTTCACCACAGAGTAATCCAGACTAGTGAGTGAAGCATTTTTCTTACAACAACAAAGATGAAAGCAAATTAAGCAGTACACATAAGTAGTTAAGCCAATTTCTGTTAAGCATTTTATATGGATGATACAAGCTTAGGTTAAAACTAAATACGAAATATTTGCATTTAAAAAGATATTTGACACTTATACCTTGGAAACCAAGTCTAAATTGAATTTATTTATTTATTATCATTTATTTATTTATTTTTTTTTTTTTAGAGATGGGCTCAAGCCATCCTCCTACCTCAGCCTCTCTAGCATCTGGGAATACAGGTCCATGCCACAGCACCTGGCTTGTAGCAGTCTTAGCTAGCAAACTCAGCCAATTGGAATCAGTGAAACCATTCCTTAAGTAAATAATGTGAATGATGTGGCACAATGCACCCAGACCAGGACCATGCCCAGAAATGGCCCCAATGCCTTTCTCAGTGCCTCCAAACTACTTACATCATAAACACACAATTAACTGGTAGACTGTATAAAGCAGACACTAAGTGCTAGAGACATTCTCAGAAAGAATATCATACTCAGAAACAATGTAATCAAAATGCCAAGTCTGAGGAAATAGCTGCCCTACTTTTCAATTCAAATATATTAGTATCTTACCTAGAAAGAATGTTAACCTAAGGTGACATCACCGTAATCTATCATCTATCATTTTGGCATTTGCTCCATGTTGAGTGACGCCAGATTGCAGCTGTTAAGGAAACAATATAATTTTCATTCCTTACGGTATTTCTACATTTTCAGGGACCACTAGTAGAAGATATTCCTTGTTACTGGAAGTAAAAGGAGATAGAACATTTCTGTCTATATAAAGTCCTCAAAATTAGTTCTTTATGAATAAAGCTATCCTTGTGTTCTTGTCTGCAACAGATGTTTCCATCATGGGTGTTTCTCCATTCTTCTATACTCTTGGAATGTCAGACCTGGGAGGCTCCTAAAGCCTTGAGTTCATATTTACATAAGCCCAATCTAGGTTTGAACTGTGAGATGTCAAGCCATCAAATATTCATGTCTATATATTTTTACATACATTCTGCTGAAAAATGTTGATGGGATAGGTCATTGATAATGGATTCCTCACTCCTAGAACTCCAGAAAACAAAACAAAACAAAAACAATATTGTAGTGACAATTTCTTGGAGAGTTTAACTGACAGTGAGGACCAGATCCCAGAACACTCAAAGCATTCTAATTCATTGAGACAGAAAGTAGAATAGAGTTACTAGGGCTGGGGATAGAAGGAGGAGAAAGAAGAGGGAGTTATTGTTTAATGGATAGAGATTTTGTTGATGATGAAAAAGTTTTGAGTATAGATAGTGGTGATGTTTGCACAGTACTGTGGATGTATCTAATGCCTCTCATGAATGGTTAAACCATACTTGTGAATGGTTAAATGATAAATGTTATATACATATATATTAGCACAATTTTTAAAAAGGTTAAAACAAAAAGAAGAAAAATAAAACCGGTTTAGCAAAAATCAGAAATTGGTCTTTCTCATGCACTGTTTTAAATATAGTTGCTTCCTTTGAAACTTAGTTACCCACTTAGCTCAGAGCAAGACATTTCACAAGAGATGGGATAGGGATCACCAGGCTGTAGGAGCATGTGCAAAGAGGGAAAATGAAGTGAGGACCAGCTGTGGAAGGATCCTGGCTCTGCCACATGGGAAGGTGGCAGAAGGAGGGCCTAAGATGCTGGGGTCATATAATGTAATAGATCTGTAATAATATAGATCCATACCTTCATTCCTTTCCCCCCACGAAATAAAAATCTTGAGTTATCAACATTAACTGAAGAGATAAAGGGCAAACGATGCACCAAGAACCCAGGGTTGTTGAAGGAAAGGCAAAACTCCTAAAATAACAATTAACCAATCAGCTCCCATCTCTCTAGGAGATGCACATTCAAATGCTTATAGTATCAGGAGGCGATATGAAGAGTCAGGTGTGCGTGAGCAGGATACACGGGGATGGGGACTGGGATGGGAGCCATTGTAAATGCAGAAGTCAGGCCCACGCAAAGCCCATGCCGCTCTTCAGCTCCCTCTGTGGAATGCCTTGCAGACCACCCAGTACCGACTGTTCTTTCATGTTTTCTCCGAAGGAAAAGGCATGCAGATATTTCTATGAAATTGTTAGATTTTTTGAAATTCAAAAATAAAACACAGCTTGATTTCTTTATTTATAGCAGCTTGATTCATAACCAAATAAAACTTTATTCATCGTTGCCAAAATGTGGAAGCAACCAAGATGTCCTTCAGTAGGTATCCAGATACAGGGTACCTATATATGGTGGTACATCCAGGCAACTGAATATTATTCAGCATTCTATCACGCCATGAAAAGACATGAAGAAAATTTAAATGCAAATTACTTAGTGAAAGAAGCCAATTTTAAAACTCTAGGTACTACAGAAATCCAACTCTGACTTTCTGGAAAAGGCAAAAATATGGATACAGTAAAAAGATCAGTGATTGCCAGGGGGTTGTGGGTAAAGAGGGATAAACAGAGCACAGGGAATTCATAGGACAGGGAAACTTTTCTGTATTGGCAGGTGAATGTCATTGCATATTTGTTAAAACCTACAGAATATATGACATCCAGAGTGAACCCTAATGTCAACTATGGACTCTGGCTGATAACAATTACAAATGTATCCCTCTCGTGGAGGATATTGATCACGGGGGAGTTTGTGCATGTGTAGGGGCAGTAGGTGTATGGAAAATCTCAATAATACCTTCCTTACAATTTTGCTGTGAACTTAAAACTGCTCTAAAAACTAAAGTCTATTATTCACAAAGAATTCATTAATTATTACAACACTTACTGTCAACACATATACACAAACACGCATATACACACATCTGTAGTAAAAATTTGATTAGTGGACCACTGTTTTCAAAATTCAAGCAACTCAAGAGAAGTCACCAACCAAAGCCTTTGCTATGTCCTTTCTCCTGCCAACCTAATCACCTGCTTGTGGCTAGTACAGGAAATGCCTGGGATGTTCTGTGCAACTTAATTTCTGAAAAAGACTTATAATTCCTACTCCACTAGACAGCATTTGTTTTGCATCATGAAATATTTCTATCTCAGTTTAAAAATATTAGCACTTAAAGATGCATTATCCCTTCAGCAGATATAATTGTTAAGATTTTGGGGATAGACCTTCACTTCTTTCTCATCTCCTGTGGCTTTAAATAAGGTGTAGAGCACTCCCCACAAACAGCAATGAGTTAGCATTCACCTTCATTGCCTATTTTTCATTTCTTCTAGACAATCTTTCCTACTCTGAATAAAGCTGGAAAACCCCCTATTTGAATGTAAATCATTGTCTTCCATGAACTAAAAGTGAAGACAAGAGGTAGCACAAACACCACATTCACATAACAAGAGTAGTGTTATGTATTTAGAGAGAGAGAGAGAGAGAGAGAGAGAGAAATAGGGTATGGATCAGCTGCCATTTAGCGTATTGATGACTCTGCCTTGTCCCAAGGGTCCAATTGGAGATTGCTGGCATCTCTCAAAGACAAAATAAGAGAAGTAATTGAGAGAAAAGCTGCCTAAAGAATCTGAAATTGCTCCATGCCTCTAAGCTTTCTATCCACTATGTCTGGAGGCCACCAGATGCCAAACATATTAGAACTTAAGTTTGGCCTTGAATAATTCTAGGTACTGGGTTATTTCTGTTACATTTTCATTCTAAATACACAGTCTCAATAAACAAAATCATGAAAAATTAATTATGCCATCTAATGTAAAAGTTATTTTGGGAACATAGTCCATGATCCACCATCTAATGCTCCCTGTGGAAAGATGTGTGATTTCTTTAAATTTCAAGATGTTTGCTTGCCCTTAGGAATTGGTCAAATCCTTCTCTTAATCATTGAGATCATTTCCTCCCCTGTTCCTTTGCCAATCCCTACTTCTTCAAGAAAGTAAAAGCCAAGAGTAAAGCTCTAACAGAAGTAATAGTCACAAGAGATAGAAGCCATGTTTTTTTTTCCAAGGTATATGAAATCAGTGGTTTTCTAAAATATCTAAAACTATACCTTGCATGAAATGATTTTAATAAACATTTGTTAAATTGAGCAGAATTTATGACTTTTCCAGGAATTACAAAATAAGCACTTAGGAATGAAACTGCCACCATTTAAAATGAATTTAATTAAGGGTAATTAGTAACTTAATTCAAAGACATAATAACATCAGGATGGATTAAGTGTCAAAGAGTGCTGATGATTTGTTTTTCCTGAATCTCAAAAACTAATGTGCAATGATCACTATTCTCTATACAGCGAATAAATGTAGATATTAATATTATTGTAGAAGTGAAAATGGCTAATGTTTGTTCATGCTGCCTCTAAAATCATATTTTGACTTATTAAATAGAATTTTCTTTAGTTTTCTATTATAAATGGCTGTGTTATTTGCTATCATTTTGCCAAAATTTTATTCTGGGATTGCAGTCTCATAAGAATCATAGAAGCATAGATAAAAAACAAAAACAGCTGGGATTTATCTACCCAGTAAGTCCAGTATCAACATGCTTTTTTACAGATGAAGCAATCAAGGATACAAGGGCCAGTCATCCTGGAGACAATCCAATGTAAGTGTATCGATTAATGTGTCTTGCTGTAGAGGAATGCCTGAGACTGGGTAATCCGGGTTTGTTTGACTCATGATTCTGCAGGCTACATGAGAAGCATAGTGCCAGCATGTGCTTCTTGTGAGGGCCTCAGGAAGCTTCCACTCATGGCAGAAGCTAAAGGAGGAGGTGGCATGTCACATGGCAACAGAGGAAGCAAGAGAGAGAGAGGAGGAGGTACCAGGCTCCTTTAAACAAGGAGCTTTCCTGTGAACCCCCATAGCTAGAACTCACTAATATCATGGGTATGGCACCAAGCCATTCCTGGGGAATCCGCCCACGCCCCTGACCCAAACAACTCCCACTAGTTGGCTTCGACATTGGGGATCACATTTCAACATGAGATTTGAAGGAAACAAGCAGCCAAACTATATCAGCCAGTTTATTCCTGAGTCCTCTTACAAATGCTCTTTCTGCTGCTCTACAAAGTAAACATCTAAAGTGAAATCAAATGGATAATGAGAACCAAAATAATCACAGTGAAATGTACTTGATAAAGGTAGATATAATCAGAGCTGGATGACTGAGGACAAGATCTTTCTCCGTCTTACTTATATTCACAATGAGGGTGTGCAAGTGCAGTTACGTGGGACACAGTTCATGTTTGAGCATCAACCCTGACAGATTTTACCCCAAGACCTGCACTGTGAAGGCTTAACACAGAGGTGAAGGAGGGCTCTGTCATATATTGTTGCCCTAACTAGAATAGCCTCAAAGTGTCTTCCATATCCAATACTCCACTGGCCGAGAAACATACAATTTTGACACAGCTTCAGCAGGATGCAATGTTCATACGGGCCCCTGTCATTTCACTTAGAATTTCTCTCCCTTCCTCAGTCTTTTTGCTTATTTCCTACTCTCCTTTAAATGATCCTTTTTTTTTTTTTACTGTGTTTACGTTTTTTTCCCTCTCGTTCAATATCACTTTCAGAAATTTCATTCTCCATCCATAATTCCAATGAAAACCACTTAATTCCTGGGCATCTGTTCATATCACATTTCCTTATCTGAAATTTTGTTACACTGTTACCCCAGACATGTCATTTCCTGCTGGACTAGGGCCACTTTAATATCTCATTACACACACAGACACACACACACTCTCACACACACAGCATACACTCAGAAAAAATGGAAATTATAGAAAGTATTAGGAAAATGAAAAATCATCCATATATCTATAAGGTAGTTTTTAATATTAAATAAAATTATGATCATGCTTCATATTATCCTTTCATTCTCCCCAGCCACACTCATTTCTCCTTTCCACATTACATGATGAAAGACACCTGGAAAATCAACCCTTTGGAGAAAGGGCTGACCATGAGATTTATAGAACTTGTTTGTCCTTAGTTAAATTTCTTAAACATGCTAAATCTTCATTTTTCTATCTGTAAAATTACGTATATAAGCAAATAGTGAGAATAAAATAATGGCTATGAAAGACTACCTTTCCCAAAACGATCAGAAAACCGAAAATGTACAAAATGTATACACCACAAGCTACAACTCGACACAATCAGAGACACAAAAATAAAGTCTACAAAAACAACATATTGTCACATATACAACACATAATAAAGTTATGCTACCTGAAAAACATAAAGAATTCCAACATAAGAATAAGGGAAAAAATCTAAGAGCAGAATGAATAAATGTCATGGACAGGCATTTCATAAAGAAAAACAAGTTTCCAAGTAATGTATGAAAAGATCTTGAAGTTCAAACCATGCAAATCAAAACAACAGTTTATACTGCTAAGCATCAAAATAGTTAACATTTAAACTCATTCATCGATTCAGCAGACAGTGATCAAAGGCCAGCTCTATGCCAGGTATGATACCCAGCACAAAAAAGTGAGGGAGACCCACTGCTTTTGAGGGTTTGGGAAGGAGAATTTCATATATTGCTGGCAAAACAGAGGTTTGATAAAGTCATATGGGGGGACAATGTTGCTGAATTTATGAACATTTTAAATTATTTTTGGTTTTTGGTGTAGGAGGGGACAGGGTCTAGCTCTGTGTCCCAGGCTGGAGTGCGATGACAGGATTGCAACTCACTGTAGCCGCCAATTCCTCGGCTCAAGAGATCCTCCTGCTTCAGCCTACTAAATAGCTAGGACTACAGGCACGTGCTACTGTGCCCAGCTAATCTTTTTAAAAAATTTGTTTGTAGAAAGGGGGTCTCACTTTGTACCTCAAGCTGGTTTCAAACTCCTGGCCTCAAGAGCTCCTCCAGCCTGGGCCTACCAAAGTGTTTAGAACAATTACTCCAAGACAAAAAATTACGCTTTTGTCTAGCCTGCTATGGTAGGCTCTCCAATGAGATTTCTGCTTCCAGTACCTCTGTGCTATAACCTATTTTTTTTTTCAAAAAAGCAACTACAATTATATTTTAAATATAAATGAGATCACGTCACATTTCTGCTCAAAACATTCCAATGAGTTCCGACCATCCTTAGAGTAAAATCAGTTGTTTCTACTATCCCATTTTCCTCTCCACTGGTATTTCCTACCAGCCTTTGACTGCAACTCCACTGGGATCCCCAACCCTCTTCCACTGTCCACTGTACTCCAGTCACTCAAGGATGCTTCTGCCGTAGAGCCTCATGCGGAACACCCGACTCCAGAAATTCAGATTCTTTCATTATATCCAGACCTTTGTCAAAACTTTTCACCTTGGCACCCTAACTGATAGCAGCCATGTCATCCTTCATTCCCAAACCCTGTTGGGTTTTTTTATTTCAGAGAACTTATGACTATTTGACACCATGCTGCTGTATCTCTTTGTTTTCGTATTTTATATACACAAATACAAAAATATACTCTTGTTTACTTTTGATTGTCTGGTTTCGTCACTGATATTTAAGCTGCAAAAGTATGGGAATTTGGTTTAACTCGTTCAGGACTATATCTCTCATTCTAAAACTATGCCTGACATAGGAGTAAATGTTCCATAAACTTGTATTGCATGTATGAATGAAGTAATGAATAAATGTCAAATATATATTCTATTTAATTCAACAATTCCAATACTAGGAAACTATCATAAAGAAATTACATTTGAGCAATATTTGTGGCATTAATTATAGCATTATAAGTAATAGTAAAAAATGAGGACATACCTGTTTGTCCTCCAATATGGAAGACACCAGATAAATTATGGCACGTCCATATTATATAATATAAATGGTACCCAAAAAATGGAAAAAAGAGAATGAGATAGACCCATATGATCTAGTAGGGAAAGAGCCCCAAGTCATTTTCAAATGAGACAAAAATGTGGGTCACTGGCACAGTTATCTTTTTGAAAATCTGCTAATGGATAAAAAGTGCCATATTTTATACACAGAATTTCAAAATAGCACTGTATATAAAAGAAGCAAGCAAGAACATCTCAGCATTTGTGACAGATTTTGTATTACTATATCCTGATTTATGCCCTGACAGACCTGTGAGTGGGATCAAATGATAGGAGTCCTTCCTTGCTGTGTCATTTTCTGGCTTCCCAGATCTCATGTATCTCAGATGGGAAAATTTCCTAATATTTTCAGGTAGTCAGCTCCAGGGTTTATCTTAAGAGGTAGTGAAACCGTCCTTTATATTGTTGTCACTTGTACACATTATCCATTATTCTATCATTTTTCAACTTAGAATAAACAAAATTTCACATAAGGGATCACATCCCTTATTTATTTTTTCATTCCTTTCTAATTTTATAGAAATGTGTTTACAAATAGAAGCCTGCTGTGGTGGCTCATTCCTGTAATCCCAACATTTTGAGAGGAGGCCAGGAATTCAATACCAGCCTGGGAAACACTGAGATTCTATCTCTACAAAACAATTAAAAAATTAACTGTTCATTGTAGTATCCACCTGTAGTCCCACCTACTCACAAAGCTGAGGAGGAAGGATCACTTGAGCCCAGGAGTTGGAGGCTGCAATGAACCTCAAGACCCCATCTCTTAAATAAATAAATAAATAAATAAAACAAAAATGTGTTTATAATAAATTAGAAAAGATATAAAATCCTGAAGCAAAAAAAAAAAAAAGTCCTCTACAATCCCAACCCAAGAGATTACTACTGAAATTCTTACGCATGTATTTTCAGCAAATTTTCAAAGTGTAGATAGCAGTATACTCTCCTGTGTATTTGGAGCATGCTCTATAAGCAGAGCAAATATTTATTTCACCAAAGTCCTATAAGTATTTTCTCAAAACATTAAATATATATATATAAACAAATTTTATCCTGCTACTTGCATTCTATTCTAGTTTTTGTATACAATATTTATCCAATTAATCACTCATTATTCAGCAGTAAATATGAGGCTTCTAACATTTACTGGTTACTGAAGTAGATGTGAGCCATCTAGCCTGTTAAGTCAGAAAAAAAAGATGCTGAACAAGCAATTATCCCAAAGGCAACCCTCCTCTTCCAGGGACTTAGAATCACACTTCATGTTTCTCCTTCTTCATATCTTAAATCCAACCTTTCAGAAAGTCCTATTGACTCTATATTGAAAATATAACCATATATTTTTAGGCAAAAAAAAGTAAGTACAATACAGTTTATATGATATTCAAACATCTTTGGGTTAAGAAAGAGAGCCAAAATTAGCATAATCCATTGTATGCCTTCCTTTATTCACACACATACACATACCCCCATAGGAGCATATATATATATATATATATAAAGAACCACTGGAAGAACAAATAGGAAATTAATAAAATGGGATTCAGAAAGACTGGACTGTATATACATAGTTTTAAATAATTTTGACATTTGAATCATGTAAACGTATGGCTTACTAAAAATAAAATTAAGATATTCAAACAATATAAAGTTTACAAGCATCTCAACCAAACCCTTCCCTACTACCACCACCCTTACTACAACAGCTCACATTCCCAACATCTTTTTCTTTTATTATTACAACAGCCTCTTAAATGGTCTCCTTGCCTCCACCGTGTCCCTTCAGCCAAGTCTTGACACAGTGTCCAGAGAGATGATGTTGAAATGTAAGTGAAATCACGTTGTTTCACCAAGTCCTTCAGTGGTTTCCCACTTCTTTCTGGGTAAAAAGCCTGCATCCTCACAATGGCCTATGGGGTTCCTTTCATTTTCTGCAACCTCCTCTCCTGCTATCCTGCCATTGGTCCTCTTTGTTCAGCCAACAGTGTCCCCTTTGCTGTTATTCAAACACATTCAGCATGCTCTCCCCTCAAGGCTTCCATCGTGTTCTTCGTCTGCCTAGAATACTCTTCTCTGTGGCATCAGCAGGCTTCTATCCCTCAGATCAGGCAAGTTTTGAATCACCTGCCACCTTATTACTAACCCTTTCCTAACACCCTATTTAAAATCACACTGTCTCCTCCTCCACCTGTCTCCAGCATTATCACCATCCTTGTTCACCATTTCTCAATGGCACATCTCACCATCTGATGCATAACATGCTTTACTTGTTATTTTTTCATTGAATCAATTGTTTCTCCAGTATGACAAGAATTTTCCTCTGCTTGTCCACTGTTGGATCTTTGGTGTCTTCATGGGTACCCAACACACTCAGTAGGCACTTAATGGATACATAGTTATTTAATAAATGAATGATAAAAAATAATATAAATTTGTGGAGATCTAAAAAGCTGAGTTTACAGGGTGCACTATAGAGGCAGAGTGCACGAATTAAGTAGCCAATCCTCTATTGGTGGACATTACATTTATTAAAGATATTTCACCATTATAAATAATTACATAGTAAAAATAACTGTGTACAGGTCCAAGTATTCTTTAGAACAATTTTACAAATGTAAATTACTGGGTAAGTTTAGATATTATAATGACTTGTGACATATTGTCAAATTGCTGGTAAGGAATGCTGTGCCTTTTTCATTACATAAAGAATGGAGGTTACATTGTAAAAATATATTAATTTGATAGACAAAAACATTGCTTTAATCTTGTAGCTCTGAATACTGACAAGATTAAAATGTTTTTAAATATTTCTTGGTAGCTTTTATTTCTTCTTTTGTGACTTGCCTAGTCAGTCATACACTTTGTTTGGTTTTTTCCTATCATTTATCTTTTTTTAATTAAATTATGAGCATTTATTTACCTAATATATTTATTCAGTAATTAGTATGTCACTATTATTTTTCCAGTTTGTCATTTAAATTTAATTGTATTTACCTTCATCTGACACATTAACATTTAACATTTTTAAATTAAATTTATCAATATTTTCTGGTACAGTTTTTGAATTTGATCCATTGACTAAAAAGGATTCTCCACCTCAAGGAAAGATAAAATTCACTCATATATTCCTCGGGCTTTATTTTTTGATATTACAAGCTTAACTTAAGCCAGATAAAATACAAAACCCCTTAAATATCTTCTTTCCCTCCTCTTTTCTCCCTCCTTTCTTGAAAGGATGGGTTTCTTTCTTGCATGCACTCAATTGGATCATTCACCCTGGTACTCATGAAAGGCCCCCTCAATGTGGAGAAACTAACTTCAGAAGTGAGAAGAAACAGGTAGGAGGGGAGCTAGGGAGGTCACTGTGGGTCCTATCAGTCAAGCTTCCTGGCTTCACAAGGAATTTGAAAGGAGCCGTTTTAAGCTGGACTTCAGCTAAACCCATGTGCTTATCCCTTGATCTAAACAATATATTTCTTTACAAATGTAAAGCATGTGTGAGACCTACGATATGTTATTTTCTTGGATGATGAGGATTTTTGCAGATGGTGTTTAATCAAATATATTCACTCAGTAGAGAAATCTCTGAAGCATCACATGATTTTCCTGGATATTGACAGACTATTAATAAGAGACATGAATCCTCTCTGTCACTGCACCAACACTTCACAGAAAAAAAGGCAGTGAAGTTTCTGTTTCTTTTGACAAACAAGCTATGCTAACCATCCCATTTTTATCCTTAGTTTGTACCAATTAATTTACCAGAGCAGTTTTCTAAAAACTTATTTCAATATGAAACTTCTCTATCACTATTAGATGATTTTTTATATAGGTTTTATGTTTTCTACAATCCAGACTTAGTTTCATGTGTGTGTGTGTGTGTGTGTGTGTGTCTGTGTGTGTGTGTCCGTGTGTGTGTGTGAAAGCCTTCAAAAAATAAATACAAACTCAAATGCCAATTTTAAATGAGTGACATAAGCTCAGATAGATACTGGTTTGGAGTTGGCAGACATCAGTCTGAATCTTGTCCTCACTCCCTGTATGACTTTGGGCATTAGTATTTAAATTCTCTAAATCTCATTTTCCTCACTTATTAAAAAGAGACTGACACTATATACCTCACGTGGCTGTTGGAAAGTTAAATATGCTCATATATGCCCAGTGCCTCACCTGTGTATCAACCTTCCTGGTGTCTTTCATGGCATTTCTGGGCTAAGCTCCCTGAAGAGCCACATGCACCGCAGGAGAACTTCCACCTGCTTCTAACTAGTCTTCTTGAAGCTTACAACTTTGTCTCTGTTATCTAATATTTTTATCCCAAAGAGAAGCCCAGACTATTTCATGGCAGAGATGCTTATTGGGAAGACTGTGGTCTGGGTTGAATAGAAGAAGATGGCAGTACAAGGTCACTGGCACATGGATTGCAGAGGAGCGTGCATGGTGGAAAGTGCTGAAATGAGCCCAGGCTCTTCAGACCCCTTATTCCTTTGTTCTGAGAGGGAGCAAGTGACTGCAGGAGGAACAATCCAGGGCTTTTCAATGACTTGTCTACAGAAAATCAAGTCCCAGTCTAACAGTAAGAACCAGATAACTAGCATTGGTATGCTGAGAAGGCATACTCCCAATCAGAAAACTTCCTGATCTAGAAACTACATGCCACCTCACAAATCTTAACATCAGTACCTGATATTTCACTGTGTCACGCTTTGCCTCTTTTCATGTATCTGGATTGTTCATGCATGCAGTTCTCTGAGGTCCAGCTGCTAGTTGAGGCCAAGCTTCTAACAAATTTCAATGGAACCTGACCCCTATCTAATCCAACTGCACCCTGTAGGCCTGCACAGCCATCTAAGCTGCTATTTAATGACATGCTCTGTGGTTCTGAAGACAGTAACAAGAGGAATGGGTTTCTCTCTGGGTATGGGAAATATCATTCCAGGATCATAAATTTTCTGAAGCAATTTGTGTTTCTACTTACAGTATTCAAATCTCTAATCCAATTAAACTATTCTGTGGACATACTGTTACTCAAATACAGTTCTTGCTTTGGTTGGTTGACTTATTTTAAATATTTGTAAGATTCCATTGTGATTTAGTGAAAGGAGTACTCAATATCATTATATTTTTATAGCATACACAGTGATTTTTAAATACAAAAATATGATTATTTCATTCCATACTCTATGGTCTGAGGATAAAGAACAAAATATGTTAATGACTAAGAAACTCATCTTGACCTGGCTTGGCCACTTAAATGACCTCGTTTCTTCCCACTGTCTCTCTGCATTCCTGGAACACTCTCCCCAGTTCCCCGCCTGCTCCCTCTGGTCACCTCTTTCATTCAAGCGATTCATTTTTATCCCTTACATCTCAATTCTAATATTAACACCTTAAGGAAGCCTTCATTGAAACCCCTATTTATATGTTCTCACAGCATCCTGTGCTTCTTCATAACAGCAGTATCACAGTTGACCTTACACATTTATTTGTGGCTTTACGTGATTAGTAAATTTCTCAACTAAGCTGTAAGCTTCGCAAGGGCAGGAAATGTCTATTTTGCATATCAGTACTTAATAAAGAGCCTATCATGTAGTATGTGTTTGATATATTTTATTGAATGAAGGAAGGAGGGAATTAATAAATTTTTGTAAAAGTAAGTATTTATAACTGTAAGGCTGGTTACCTTGCCAGGAGGCCAGACATACCCACCTCTGCACTAGACACCCAACACCGCACTCAACACCCAGCTTTGTACTCGGCACCTGCCTCTGCACTCGGCACCTAGCTCTGCACACAGCCCTCTGGAAAGCCCTGGCTGATGCAACCCCGGCCGGATCTTGCATTAGGATGCCCCACAACCTACCCACCAATAACAGCCCGCCCCATCTCCATCCCACTCCCCTGCAGCCAATTAGAACACCCAGCCACTCCTTGCTCTCCCAAAGCTATAAAAATCCCTCGTTCGGGGAAGCCAGAGTGACTTCTCTGGCCCCCTTTCCTGGACCACAGAACCTCACTTTCCTAGGCTGGTCTCAGTTTCCTCATTTTAAACTCGGCAATAATCCTTACAATAACCTTATTTTACACATTTTTAAAAGAATGTGGATGCTACTGTCATCAGGCTTCTGTATCATGCACAATGGCCCTAGAAATCAAGCGAGACACTAAATAGTAATTGCTAAAAGGCATTCTAAATAGTTAAGTTCTACTGTTAGCTGCAATAGCTGTTGCTGTCATTTCCTCAAAGCTATAAAAAGGAAGGATGGTTTCTCATTATTATATTAGTCCTGAAACCCCAGTATTTATAAACTATAATTCTACTGTTCTGCACTCATACACTCAACCATTCTTCCATGCAGGAAACACTTGTCAGTTGTGTACTTTTCAAGAAGATCATTACCTAAAGGTAGCTTGAGGAGGAATGTAAATCAGAAGGAAAAAGAGGAATATGCTTTGTTGGGATGAAAATTCACATAAATTGCTACAAAAATAAAAATCACAAATTTGATTTTTTGTTTAGACTGAAAAGCAAATGCCTTTTTCTCTGAGGGCCCTACCATATGTCAAGTGAAACTCACAAAGTGCTACTAAAAGGAAATGACAAAGATTGCTTTGAGAGCATTAAGATAATAAAGGAAAGTTTCTTGGGTGGCTCTCTTGCACCACTCTGTGTCAAAAACAACTGACTGAGGTCTAACAGTTCTGATTTGGTGGTTCCTCTCCCAAAAACACAATAGAAATCCACTGGTGCTGTTAGCAAGAGTATAGCTATTAAAAGCAAACAAACACATTGGGTGTCATGGCTCACACCTGTAATCTCAGAACTCTGGGAGACCAAGGAGGGCAGATCACCTGAGGTCAGCAGTTTGAGACCAACCTGGCCAACATGGTGAAACCCTGTCTCGACTAAAAATATCAAAATTAGTCGGGTGTGGTGCCAGGTGCCTGTAATCCCAGCTACTTGGGAGGCTGAGGCAAGAGAATCACTTGAACGTGGGAGGTAGAGGCTGTAGTGAGCTGAGATTGTGCAACGGCACTCCCACCCAGGTGATAGAGCGAGTCTCTATCTCCAAAACAAGCAAACAAACAACAACAAACACCAAACGAGAAACAAAAGTAGGGTGGGAAAATTTCTTTAAAATAATTAACATAAAAGAATTTAAAAGAAAATAAAATTGAGTCCTAATGCTTGCTATTCTAAAGCATGAGTTATAGTTGATGACTTCAAGCATAAATTTTTCTTGAAAATAATTCCACTAACTTCAAATTTTTGTCAGCTGGGTTTGACGATGAAATGAAAGTGCTCCACTGTTTTGGTGTTTGTTTTCCTTGCCATTTAAAAACTTTTCATATTGAGAAAAACTTAACAGAATATAGTGAGAAATAAAATTTGCATTTGTGTGCTATAATGCCTCTTACTTTTGTGTATTTAGGATTTAATAACTAAAAGTAGAAGGGCATTCTTGGGAACAGTTACTCAAATTATTTATACATATTAATTCACACTAATATGAAAATTATCCTAATGAGTCTATGGACAAGGGTATCTACAAATTGGATCCAAAGAATTGTGACAGCCAATATGGCAGGATTCATTAATCATGACTTGAAGAAAGGAATAGATCTAAGTACCATGGGTGGTGAACTAGCTGGTGTCTTCCCCAGCCACTGATATGGCTGACCCCAATGTTTACTGATCCTAAGAACATTCTATTCACTGGTGTAGAGAGAATGGAAACAAATGTTGCATTGACTTAAGTCAGGTCTTAATTAAGTGAATCACTCAGGTGAGTACGCGGCAGACAGGGATCTTACAGAAGTTGGAAATTGTGTGCTTGTAGGATCTCTGATAGTCCACAAAGCTTAGTCTGCATCGTCCAGGCTCCAGAAAGCACATATTGCAGAGACCCCCAAATGGGATACCAGAATGAGGGTCCCTTGCCTCTGCCTTCCCTGCATCGGTCAACCATAAGTAAAGCAGAAAAGCACCTAACAGTAAGAGATAACTTAACTAGATTGCAAATCCCATAGACATGTCCACAAATTTACCGATACACAGATTGTACATTTACAAGAAATTTTTGTGCATATGTACACTAAAAATGTAATTTATGCAAATATAATGCATGCAAATTAATACATATGAACAGATGTGTAGATGTATATTTTTGTTCCTCATTAATTAAATCATAAACACATTATTACATTAAGAATATTTCCAAGATGAGTGAACAAAACAATATTTGTTATTTTTAGGTTTTAGACAAAATATAAGAAAACAAAAATGATATCTGAAAAATTAATATACACATTAACTTGTAAAAGGCATGGTTAAATAAAAAATGAAACAAAACATTGATATTTTAGTTCACATTCATTTCTTCTAATGATCACACTTTTAAAATGATAGATTTTTTAATGAAAAGGTTAAGACAATAATAAAAATGATGATAGCAATGGAAAACAGGCCTTTGCAAAATCTGTAAACTGAAATGTGATTTTTGTTCTTGATATAAAAAAGTAGATTACAGAGCTATTTGATTTATAATTTTTAACTACATAAAGAGTTGGTATATACAAATTCTTCAACAGATAATCAGAGACTTTAGATTAGTGGGAGGATCTAAAAACTCAACTAGGGATGAATCTGTTTGGCAAAATTTCTAAAATGTTCCTCCACCAGCAAGGGTACATTTAGAGAAACAGAACACACTATCTCCTTTTTTTTTCCTAACTAGCACTTCTAATATTACAAAAGTTTTTCTTTATTAACTCTCTACTGATAACCCCAATGCACTAGTATATATTCTTCCCTCTTCTGTAATTCAGCAAATGTTTGTTTAACATGTACTATGACCAAAACAGAGATATAGACCAATGGAACAGAACAGAGGCCTCTGAGGCAACACAACACATCTACAACCATCCGATCTTCGACAAACCTGACAAAAACAAGCAATGGGGAAAGGAGTCCCTGTTCAATAAATGGTGTTGGGAAAAATGGCTAGCCATGTGCAGAAAGCAGAAACTGGACCCCTTCCTGACACCTTACAC
>PVKV010033567.1:6859-18685 GCA_004027835.1 Alouatta palliata
GCAGGAGAATTGCTTGAACCCGGGAGGCGGAGGTTGCGGTGAGCCGAGATCGCGCCATTGCACTCCAGCCTGGGTAACAAGAGCGAAACTCCGTCTCAAAAAAAAAAAAAAAAAAAACACTAGAGAGGGGATAGAAAGGGTCAGGCCAGTTATGTATAGCATTTAAGTCTCCATAAAAATTTACAACCCATGGCCTGGCACCGTGGCTCACGCCTCTAATCCCAGCACTTTGGGAGGGAGGCGGGCAGATCACGAGGTCAGGAGTTTGAAACCAGCCTGGCCAAATGGTGAAACCTCATCTCTACTAAAAATACAAATATTAGCTGGGCGTGGTGGTACACACCTATAGTCCCAGCTACTCGGGAGGCTGAGGTAGAAGAATTGCTTGAACCCGGGAGGCGGCGGTTGGAGCAAGCGGAGATCGTGCCACTGCACTCCAGTCTGGGTGACAGAGCGAGACTCCATCCAGACAGTTTTGCTCTCCAGGGCTGTAGCACCAGGTTGTTTCAGTTACTTCGTCACATTAAGGAGACGATCCAGAGTCAGGACACAACCAACCAAAGTCAACTCAGCAATACTTTGATAAGTAACCATCACAATTACGATTAAAACTGCTTTGACATTCTAGCTCACCCCTAACCATAAAGTGTCACCTTCTCTTAAACCCATTAAGTTTCTTCCTATCAAACAGTAATTGACAGGGGGTAAAAAATGGCACTCATGGTTAAAGGTAATCTAACTATTTTATCCCATTCTCTAACAAAAGTTGTAAGACTGGCTGGGTGTGGTGGCTCATGCCTTGTAATCCTAGCACTTTGGGAGACCAAGGCGGGCAGATCGCTTGAGCCCAGGAGTTCGAGACCAGCCTGGGCAACATGGTGAAACCCAGTCTCTATAAAAAATACAAAATTTATCTGGGTGTAGGCCGGACACGGTGGCTCACACCTGTAATCCCAGCACTTTGGGAGGCCGAGACGGGTGGATTACCTGAGGTCAGGAGTTCAAGACCAGCCTGGTGAACATGGTGAAACCCTATCTATACTAATAATACAAAAATGAAGGCCAGGCATGGTGGCAGACACCTGTAATCGCAGCACTTTGGGAAGCCGAGGCAGGCAGATCACGAGGTCAGGAGTTGGAGACCAGCCTGGCCAACATGGTAAAACCGCGTCCCTACTAAAGATACAAAAAATTAGCTGGGCATGGTGGCGAGCACCTGTAATCCCAGCTACTTGGGAGGCTGAAGAAGGACAATTTCTTGAACCCAAGAAGCAAAGGTTGCAGTGAGCCAAGATCGTGCCACTGCACTCCAGCCTGGGTGACCACAGCAGAAAAAAAAAAAAAAAATAGCTGGGTGTGGTGGTGGGCACCTATAGTACTGGGAGGCCAAGGTGGAAGGATCATTTGAGCTGGGGAAGTGAAGGCTGCAGCGAGCGGTGATTGGGCCACTGCATTCCAGTCTGGGTGACAAAGCAAGACCCTATCTCAAAAAAAAAAAAAAAAAAATGTTGTAAGACTCTCTTACAAGATAAACATGCTAACAAAATTTTATTTTCTGCCTAAAATTTCAAAAGTCTAACATGTTCTTTGATCCAGCAATTTTACTCCTAAAAATGTGTTCTTTTTTTTTAAAAAAGCAAAAAATACTCACACAAGGAAATATGTACACGGGTATTTCCCACAGCATTGTTTGTAGTATCAAAAGACTATGAACAACCTGGATATTAGAAGAGGACTGATTGAATAAACTGTGCAGTCATTGGACAGAATACGATGCAGCCACTGTAAATAAGACGACCTATCGTATATTGATAGGAAACAATCTTGAAAATATTATATGTTGTCCAGTGAAAGAAAAACAATTTGTTTAGCAGCATGCTATCATTTCTGTAGCAAAAAGAAAAAAGAGAAAACACACACGTACACATACAATCTCCAAAGGACACATGAAAAACTGGTAATAAAGGCCATCCATGTGAGAAGGAAGGAGTAGGAGAGCCCAAATGAGGTCATGTGAAAGGAAAACCTCTCACTGAATATACACGGTATACCTTTTGAACTTACAAAAAGTTTCACCAGGTACATGTATTATTTGCCTTTTGAAAAACGTCAGGGTCATATAGATTCATTCAGCTTCTCAACAAACACTTGAGGTATATTCAGTGGAACTCTCTGATAAAGCTTCTGCAATAGATAATCAGAAGTCTACAGCTGTCTAGTTGGCAGGTATTTACTCCTTAAGCCTAACTTACTACTAGATTGTCTTAGTGCTACCTAAATGCAAAATATTAGAAACGTCCTCTCAGGAAAACACTCCTGACTCCCTAATTTGGCTTAAGTGTCTCCTCCATGTTCCCTCGATTTTGAAATTACATAAAAATTAAGTTACCCCCAAAAACACATACTAGCTATAATAAATTCTAACCTCTAATTAACAGTAATTCTGCATATTCTCTTAGCATTTACAAGAACTGTGAATGAACAATTTGATATAGACCAAATCTGTTATAAAAACTGCCCTTACCCAGGCAGGGTGGTTCACATCTGTAATCCCAGCACTTTGGGAGGCGAGGCGGGCGGATCACTTGAGGTCAGGAGTTTGAGACCAGCCTAGCCAATATGGCAAAAGCCCATCTCTACTAAAAAAAACTGCCCCTAAGAAAGTTTGAAATACTGAATATTAAAACACTTCAACACTTTTTTTCTCTATGGTTAAAATAAAAGTTTGAGTGCGGTGGCTCAAGCCTGTAATCTTAGCATTTCAGAAGGCCAAGGCAAGCAAAGGAGTTTAAGACCAGCCTGGGCAATGTGGCAAAACCTTGTCTCTACAAAAAAATACAAAAAGTAGCAGGGCGTCACGGTGCATGCCACTCGGGAGACTGAGGTGGGTAGACTGCTTGAGCCTAGGAGGTTGTGGCTGCAGTAAGCCGTGATCGGGGCACCCCAGCCTGGGCTATGGAGCAAGACCCTGTCTGTCATAAATAAATGAATAGTTTGGATTTGAAATCATTAGTTTTTGTATAAAATTCCCCTGTAGCCAGTAAAGGTACTCAAAACCATTTCACTAGTTTTATAGCTGAAAAAGTTGCCCTAAAATTAACTGTAAGGTTTAGAGAGGAGTGTTTTTGAACACAGTCCCTGACTTCTTTCCCCCTTTTTTCCCTCACCTTCCTCATCTCAATAAAATCAAAGACAACGTTAAATAAGAAAAGAACTTTCACAGAAGCAGCCAGAAAGGTGCCTGCATGGAAATAACTGATGAAATAAATGCTAGCAAGAATGTGTTCAAGCTACATAGCAAAGCCATCTCTTCCTCTTGATCCTGTTCAGTTCATTCTTCCTCAGGCACTGTTCAGTGCCAGAGTCATGCTAGTGACCAAAGAGAAAGGGTCAGGTGCACCGATCAAGGCTTAGTAACACCCAAATGCTTATTAGAGAATAACGAGGAATTCTGATTTTTAAATATATATATATTTGTCCTAAAGAAAATGAAAAGATTTCTGGATGCTTCTAAAATTTTCTAGATTCTAGATTCTTCTAAAATTTCTAGATTCTTCTAAAATTTTCCCTACTGGTCTACTTCAAGGCTGTAGGTATTTGACACTCCTACAAAACCATTACTGTATTACTAATACAACACCTTGTTGTACCAGGCGCTCTTCATGAAGGTGGGCTCCTGCATTTGGATGACTGAGAGTCAACAAAACTTTTTGAAATATTCTAGCAGTTCAAACAGAGCTAATTATTTTCTGAACCCTATGTATTTTCATCAGGAAAGTTATTAGTCATTTTTAAAAATAAGAGATTATTACTTCCTCTATTCTATTTTAGATCACTAAGAAGCCTCACTTTCTAAGCCTTCTATCAAAAATATTTATCCAGTTAGGTTCTTTTTTTTTTTTTAGAGATAGGGTCTTGCTCTGCCGTCCAGGCTGCAGTGCACGGAGTACAGTGGCGCGACCTCAGCTCACCGTAGCCTCAACCTCCCCGCCTCCCTAGCAGCTGGGACTGCAGGCGTGTGCCGTGCCCCGCCAATTTTTGTATTTGTTGTAGAGACACGGTTTCACCATGTTGCTTAGGCTGGTCTTGAACTCTTGGGCTCAAGGGATCGATCCACTCAGCCTTCCAAAGTGCTGGGATTACAGGTATGAGCAACCGTGCCCAGCCCAATTAGTTCTAAAACTCAATCTGCTAACATTGGGGGTATGGGGAAAGAAACAGCTTAGAACAGACAGGTGAATTTCCAAATTGTTGTTGAAGATGTAACGTCTGGTACTGGTTTTTATTTTATTTATTTATTTTTTGAGATGGAGTATTGTTCTGCGGCCCAGGCTGCAGTGCAGTGGCAAGATCTCGGCTCACCACAACCTCTGCCTCCCAGGTTCAAGTGAGTCTCCTGCCTCAGGCTCCCAAGTAGCTGGGACTACAGGTGCGCACCACCATGCCTGGCTAATTTTTTTTGTATTTTTAATAGAGATGGGGTTTTACTACGTTGTCCAGGCTGGTCTCGAACTTCTGACCTCGTGATCCGCCCACCTTGGCCTGCCAAAGTGCTGGGATTACAGGTGTGAGCCACTGTGCCCAGCCTTTTATTTTATTTTTTGAGACAGGGTCTTGCTTCTCTCAGGCTAGAGTGCACTTGCGCAATCCCGGGCTCAACGGATCCTCCCACTTCAGCCTCCCAAGTAGCTGGGACACAGGCATACACCTCTGCAGCTGGCTTTTTATTTTTTTGTAAAGGTGGGATATTGCTATGTTACCTAGTCTGGTCTCAAACTCCTGGGCTCAAGTGAGGTATTATTTTTTACATTCAATAAGTTTATCTTGCTTTTGTCTTATTAAAATGAATTTGATATAAAATGGTAAATAGAAAAAGTAAGTCAGGTTGAAGACTGATTATGTGTACTTCATGGTAAATAGTGAGAAGCCCCTATGGTAAGTGTTCATTTTAGAAAAAGGCCTCAAAACTCTAATCCTCTCTACTTAAGCGGGTAATATGAGAATGTCTTCCACCAAAAGCCATATAAACACACCCAGTACATAAAGTACAAACAGAGCTGCTATTATACAATGTGCTTAAAATGAACCAGTTTCTGTCTCTTTGCCATAATGGCCACTGAGAGTAACAGTCAGCCCTCTGTAACCCTGGGTTCCACATTTGTGGTTTCCAACAATTCAGTTCAAAAAGATTTGGGGGAAAAAAAATGGTTGATTGTGCCTGTACTGAACATATACACACCATTCTGTTCTTGTTATTATTCCCTAAACAATATAGAATAACAATCATTTACATAGCAATTACATTGTATTAAGTATTATGGGCCCAGTACTTTGGGAGGCTGAGGCAGCCCAGAAATTTGAGACCAGCCTGGGCTACATAGTGAGACACTGTCTCTACGAAAAATTTAAAAATTAGCCATATGTGGCGGCTGCATGCCTGTAGTCCCAGCTACTTGGGAGGCTACCGTTGGAGAATCCCGAGGTGGGTGGATCACCTGAGGTCAGGAGTTCAAGATCAGCCTGACCAACATGGAGAAACCTTGTCTCTTCTAAAAATAAATACAAAATTAGTCAGGCATGATGGCACAAAAAAAAAGAAAAAAGAAAAACAACTCAAGTTTCCAATTGTGGCCCTGGTCACAATGAGGTGACAAATTAAATTGCTATTTTTTTTTTTTTTTGAGACAGAGTTTCATTCTTGTCACCTAGGCTGGAGGGCAAGGGTGCAATTTCGGCTCACCGCAAACTCCACTTCCTGGGTTCAAGTGATTCTCCTCCCTCACCCTCCAAGTAGCTGGGATTACAGGCACTTACCACCAACCCCAGCTAATTTTTGTATTTTTTTAAGTAGAGATGGGATTTCACCATGTTGGCCAGGCTGTAAATCATTTTTGTAATGATGATTAATATCCTGTTTAAGGTACTAGAAAATTAACTGGGTATGGTAGTGCATGTCTGTGGTGCCAGCTACTTGAGAGACTGAACTAGGAGGACTGCTTGAGCCCAGGGGTCAAGGCTGCAGTGACCTGTGATTGTACCACTGCACTCCAGCCTGGGTGACACAGTGAGGCCTTGTCTAAAAAAAAAAGAAGACAACACAGAAATGTCTAGTCTGCATCTGAGGAAGATTTTCATCTGAAATAGGCAAAACAGGCCTTAAAACATTTTTTTTTTTGGTTGGAGTCTCACTCTGTCACCCAGGCTGGAGAGCAGTGGCAAGATCTCGGCTCACCGAAACCTCCACCTCCCAGGTTCAACCAATTCTCCTACCTCAGCCTCCTGAGTAGCTGGGATTACAGGCGCATGCTACCACACCCTGCTAATTTTTGTATTTTTAGTAGAGATGGGGTTTTGCCATGTTGTCCAGGCTGGTCTTGAACTCCTGACCTCAGGTGATCCATCCACCTTGGCCTCCCAAAGTGCTGGGATTACAGGCATGAGCCACCACACAGGGCCAAACATTTTTTTTTTTAAGTATGGAACACTTCACAAATTTGTATGTCATCCTTGTGCAGACAGGCCATGCTAATCTTCTGTTGTTCCAATTTAGTATATGTGCTGCCAAAACAAGCACCAAAATGGGCTTTTAAAAGTTATATATGCCTTCCGCCACGGTCGCCATTGGAGAGTAGTAGCCATGGCTCTTCTCTATCCTATGGCCGTGGGCCTCAACAAGGGCCACAAGGTAACCAAGAACGTGACCAAGCCCAGGCACAGCTGCTGCCACAGGCGTCTGACCAAACACACCAAGTTTGTGCGGGACATGATTCGGGAAGTGTGTGGCTTTGCCATGGAGTTGTTGAATGTCTCCAAGGACAAACGAGCCCTGAAGTTCATCAAGAAAAGTGTGGGAACACACATCCGCGCCAAAAGGAAGAGGGAGGAGCTCAGCAATGTCCTGGCCGCCATGAGGAAAGCCGCTGCTAAGAAAGACTGAGCCTCCTTCCCTGCCCTCTTCCTGAAATAAACAGCTGCACCCAAGCCCTGGCTCTGCTGCTGTCCTGGGGTGCGGGAGGTCCTTTCAAGCCCTGGCCCGCCCGCCCTTCCAGGGGCAGCAGGCAAGGAGGCCCCATACTGGAAATGACTTTAATGATTAAATAGTTCCCATGCCACACTGAAAAAAAAAAAAAGTTATATATTAAAAGCAAACAATTAAGGTAATAGTGTGTTCTTCCCAAGACTGTAGTCTGCAAATATTTTTAGACAGAAATATTTCATAAGAAATTTTTAAATAATTATTAGTGGTATTCTAAGTTCATTCCTATACCAACTACAAACAGAGCCGATCAAATACAAGAAGTTTGCTCTTCTCTCTGAAATCTCAAGAATGAATTATTTCAAGAAAGACAACAAATTCTAAATTCTAGCCTTCTCATCAAAGCTTTCAGTCAACAAACTTCATGTTCCACTACAGTGCCTATAGAATAAAACTTGGGGTCAGGCGCAGTGGCTCATGCCTGTAATCCCACCATTTTGGGAGGCCAAGGCAGGCCATCATCTGAGGTCAGGACTTCAAGACCAGCCTGGCCAACATGGGTGAAACCCCGTCTCTACTAAAAATACAAACATTAGCCAGGCATGGTGGTGGGTACATGTAATTGTAGCTACTTGGGAGGCTGAGACAGGAGAATCACTTGAACCCGGGAGGTGAAGGTTTCAGTGAGCCAAGATCGCATCACTGCACTCCAGCCTGGGCAACACAGTAAGACTCCATCTCAAAAAAACCAGAACAACAACAACAACAAAAAAAACACTAGAGAGGGAATAGGATGGGCCAGGCCAGTTATGCATAGCATTTAAGTCTCCATAAAAATTTACAACATATGGCCTGGCACTGTGGCTCACGCCTCTAATCCCAGCACTTTGAGAGGGAGGCGGGCAGATCACGAGGTCAGGAGTTTGAAACCAGCCTGGCCAAATGGTGAAACCTCATCTCTACTAAAAATACAAATATTAGCTGGGCGTGGTGGTACACACCTATAGTCCCAGCTACTCGGGAGGCTGAGGCAGAAGAATTGCTTGAACCTGGGAGGCGGCGGTTGGAGCAAGCGGAGATCGCGCCACTGCACTCCAGTCTGGGTGACAGAGCGAGACTCCATCCAGACAGTTTTGCTCTCCAGGGCTGTAGCACCAGGTTGTTTCAGTTACTTCGTCACATTAAGGAGACGATCCAGAGTCAGGACACAACCAACCAGAGTCAACTCAGCAATACTTTGATAAGTAACCATCACAATTACGATTAAAACTGCTTTGACATTCTAGCTCACCCCTAACCATAAAGTGTCACCTTCTCTTAAACCCATTAAGTTTCTTCCTATCAAACAGTAATTGACAGGGGAAAAAAAATGGCACTCATGGTTAAATGTAATCTAACTATTTTATCCCATTCTCTAACAAAAGTTGTAAGACTGGCTGGGTGTGGTGGCTCATGCCTTGTAATCCTAGCACTTTGGGAGACCAAGGCGGGCAGATCGCTTGAGCCCAGGAGTTCGAGACCAGCCTGGGCAACATGGTGAAACCCAGTCTCTATAAAAAATACAAAATTTATCTGGGTGTAGGCTGGACACGGTGGCTCACACCTGTAATCCCAGCACTTTGGGAGGCCGAGACGGGTGGATTACCTGAGGTCAGGAGTTCAAGACCAGCCTGGTGAACATGGTGAAACCCTATCTATCTATTCTAATAATACAAAAATGAAGGCCAGGCGCAGTGGCTCACACCTGTAATCCCACCACTTTGGGAGGCCGAGGCAGGCAGATCACGAGGTCAGGAGTTGGAGACCAGCCTGGCCAACATGGTAAAACCGTGTCTCTACTAAAGATACAAAAAATTAGCTGGGCATGGTGGCGAGCACCTGTAATCCCAGCTACTTGGGAGGCTGAGGAAGGAGAATTTCTTGAACCCAGGAAGCAAAGGTTGCAGTGAGCCAAGATTACTGGGTCACAATGATAACAATGAGAGAAGGGTGGGAAAGACTGATCTTCCCTTAGTTGACGTTTGGGCCCATTTGTGCACTTAATTTTTTAGGATTGCAGCTGACAAAAACTGACAAAACCCATGGTAGAGAACCAGGGCAATGGGCTGTTAGTCTCTTTAGTGAAGGGAGTGGTGAATACTTCCTATCCTATAACTCAAGAGCAGCAGTTATGGATAGATCACAGCCTGTATTGTGGCTGTGAGCCACCTCATGGCTAAGAGCAGCGATCATATTTCCCAGCCTATTTGAACAGCAAATGTAGTTATTAGTGAAACTAAGAAGAAGACGTTTTTAGAGTCCACACATCTCAACTGCCTTCTTCTTTCATTCCAAGTTTCAGCAATCGGCAAATCTTTTTTTTATTAGTCCATAAATTAAACAACACCTACCAGTCAAATCCAAAGAAAAAGTATAAAATTATCTTCATTAATTCAGGTTATACCCACAGCTAAATCAGATAGTTCTAAGAAGTCCATTTTAGAAACTGAATTAATCTAAATTTGTTTGGTCTACATTAATGAGAACAGGTCACAGTATCCTTAGGTCCCCTTCATGCTGTGCAGAGTAGACTCATCCTAAGAGTAGGATGGCGATTATAGAATGCTGGGTGTGGAGCTTGCAAGGAAAGTTATATGGTAATGATCTTATAGCTGTGAGCTGTAATGTGCTCCAAGTACAGGAAAACTTACTACCAAGTTACAGTCCCCATTTTCATCATTCAGCAAACATTTATTGAACACCTGCTATGTGCCAGACACCATCTAGAAATATGACTCAGTCCTTACCCTTAAATAGTTTAGTCTCTTTAGGGAGACAGAATAAGAAAGGAAGGAGACAATATAAAGTTATAGATGCTGTGACAGAAATAGCACAGGCTGGCCGGGCATGGTGGCTCACACCTGTGATCCCACCACTTTGGGAGGCTGAGGCAGGCAGATCTCCTAAGGTCAGGAGTTCAAGACCAGCCTGGCCAGCATGGCAAAACCCTGTCTCTACTAAAAAAAATACAAAACAAAACAAAACAAAAAGAAGCTGGGTGGTGACACATGCCTGTAATCCCAGGTACTTGGGAGGCTAAGGCAGGACAATCACTTGAACCTGAGAGGTGGAGGTTGCAGTGAGCTGAGATTGTACCATTGCATTCCAGCCTGGGCAACAAGAGTGAAACTCCATCTGAAAAAAGAAAGCTGGGTGTGGTTGCTCCCACTTGTAATTGCAACACTTTGGGAGGCTGAGGTGGGCAGATCACTTGAGGTCAGGAGTTCAAGACCAGCCTGGCCAACACTCGCCTCTACTAAAAATACAAAAATTAGCCAGGTGTCGTGGCATGCACTTGTAGTCCCAGCTACTCAGGAGGCTGAGGCAGAAGAATCGCTTGAACCCGGGAGGTGGAGGTTGCAGTGAGCTGAGATCACGCCACTGCACTCCAGCCTGGGCATCAGAGCAAGACTCCGTCTCAAAAAAGAAATAGCACAGGTTGCTATGGTAGCACAAACACAAGGGAGTGGTATTTAACAAGGGCCGGGAGGCCAGGAGAGGCTCTCTAAGGATGTAAATCATGTGTTGAACTAAGAATAAGGAGGAATTAACTAAGCAGAGAAGGAGCTCAGGATTCTAGGCAGAGGAACAAACAAAGGCACAGAAACACGGCATGTAAATGGGAAACTGCGTATCTTGGTAGGTGAATCAGTGTTTGATGAGAAAAGCAAAACTACTAGTAGTAATATTTAGTGAGGGATTTATCACAGGTATTTAGACTTATATGAGGCTCTTGCTTATGATTCTGGAGCTTGGGCTTGAAGTGAGCAGGGAAAGGAATTAGAAAAGAAAGGAAAGTAGGCCAGGCGTGGTGGGTCACCCCTGTGATCCCAGCACTTTGGGAGGCTGAAGCAGGGGATCACTTGAGGTCAGGAGTTCAACCTCAAATGGTCCACCTGCCTCAGCCTCTCAAAGTGCTGGGATTGTGGGCATGAGTCACTGGGCCCGGCCTTTATTTTTTGTAGAAACGAGGTTCTCACTTCATTGCCTAAGCTGGTCTTGAACTCCTGACCTCAAGTGATCCTCCTGCCTCAGCCTCCCAATGTGCTGGGATGACAGGCATAAGCCAGCATGCCTGGCCTAATGGGTGATAGTTTAAGAAACTATTTTACTACTACATCGCATGGACTGTTAGTATCCTCCTTATCACTGAAAACATGGCCATTAATGCCTTTAAATCTAAACAGATCAGAGAACCAATTCTGGATAACCCAAAACCACTTCAGAGAATCTATCATCATGATTCTGTTCCTCTGGAAGTACTTCTAATTCCAAACTATATCAGTCAAGATTCAGACAAGCAAAACTAGCAGTAGTGATATATAAAAATCAGTTTAGGCTGGGTGTGGTGGCTCATGCCTGTAACCTCAGCACTTTGGGAGTCAGAGGCAGGAGGATCATTCGAGCCCATAAGTTTGAGACAAGTCTGGGCAATATGACGAATACCTTGTCTCTACAAAAAATTAAGAAGTTAGCCAGGCAGGTTGCATCCACCTGTGGTCCCAGCTACTTGGGAGGCTGAGATGGGAGGATGGCTTGAACGCAGAAGGTGGAGGCTGCAGTGAGCCTTGCTTGCACCACTGCACTCCAACCTTGGCCACAGAGCGAGACATTGTCTCAAATAATAATAATAATAATAAAAGAAGGAGGAGGATGAAGAGGAGGAGGGGCAGGAGAATGAAAAGGAAGAGACAGGAGGAGGAGAAGGGAGTTATTACAGAGCTATGACCTTAAAACATTTTTGGAGTTGGCTAAACAGTCCATGCGAGCTGTTGCTTATGTTTCTAATACTGGGGCCTGAAGTCAGCAAA
>PVKV010033568.1:0-18582 GCA_004027835.1 Alouatta palliata
CCTCTGCCTCCTGGGTTCAAGCAATTCTCCTGCCTCAGCCTCCCAAGTAGCTGGGACCACAGGCAGGTGCCACCATTCCCAGCAAATTTTTGTATTTTTAGTAGAGACGGGGTTTCACCGTGTTGACCAGGATGGTCTCAATCTCTTGACCTCGTGATCCACCCGCCTCGGCCTCCCAAAGTGCTAGGATTATAGGTGTGAGCCACCGCACCTGGCCCAGGAGCATCTTATTAGTCTTTTAGTACTCTGGCTATCCTGTTCTGTCAGAATTTTGGCATTTTTTTTTTTTAAAGATGGGGTTTCACCACGTTGGCCAGGCTGGTCTTGAACTCCTGACCTCAGGTGATCCACTCACCTCGGCCTCCCAAAGTGCTAGGATTACAGGCATGAGCCACCGTGCTCGGCCGAATTTTGGCATTTAAATAATTACATCTCATGTTTTCACGTTGGCTAAAAAACTGTATGCACTCTTTATAGTTGCTAATAACAATATTATTGCTCAAATATACTTGCTATTTACCTTTAAGTGAATAATATATTCCAAAATTAAAATCCAGAGGCAAATATACACACAATACAAAGCACCACTCTAGCAATGCAAGACACATTTAGCAGACATGACACATGCATTTAAATATGTGGTAAATTCTAAGCAGCTACCTATCAAATCTCAAGTAATAAAGTCCAGCAGCCCAACCACACTGGCTGTCATACAAGCTGAAATTTGATTCAGAAAATAGAATCTGATTCAGAAGACAAGAATGGTAACATTAACAATGCTACTTTGATGTGACCGTTTAGCAGAAACCTGACCTTTTCAACAGTTGTTAAAAAAAAAAAAAAGGTATGGCTGGGCACCATGGCTCATGCCTGTAATCCCAGCACTTCGGGAGGCCGAGGCAGGTGGATCACCTGAGGTCAGGAGTTCGAGACCACCCTGACCAACATGGAGAAACCCTGTCTCTACTAAAAATACAAAATTAGCCAGGCATGGTGGCACATGCCTGTAATCCCAGCTGCTTGGGAGGCTGAGGCAGGGAAATCGCTTGAACCCGAGAGGCAGAGGTTGCAGTGAGCTGAGATCACGCCATTGCACTCCAGCTTGGGCAACAAGAGTGGAACTCCATCTAAAAAAAAAACCACACACACACACACACACAAAAAACAAGGTATGTCTGTAGGAGAGAGCTGACCTTGATAAATGAAGAAAACAGGCCTATCCCCATAATGTAAAGAGAAATGGGTGACAATTTAGTCTCATTCTGTTCCACTGTCGTTTTAATAGGGGAAGCTGCCACTGCGAAATCTTGCTGCATGGCACCTGCTAGGCCTCGTTCTCATATCGCAGTTCCCAGAATTCCTCTTGATTGCAGCATCCATACACTTTTCATTTTCCTGGCGAGGTATTATTTGGACACTCTTAAGGAATCCTTTTCTTTTTTTCTCCACGAGATATAGTCTCATTCTGCATTCTGTTGCCCAGGCTGGAGTGCAGTGGCACGATGTTGGCTCACTGCAACCTCCACCTCCTGGGTTCAAGCGATTCTCCTGCCTCAGCCCCCCGAGTAGCTAGGACTACAGGCATGCGCCACCACACCCAGCTAATTTTTGTATTTTTAGTAGAGGTAGGGTTTCTCCATGTTTGCCAGGCTGGTCTCAAACTCCTGACTTCAAGTGATCCTTCTGCCTCTGCCTCCCAAATTGCTGGGATTATAGGTATGAGCCACTGCACCTGGCCCTCTTAAGGAATCCTAATTGCAACTTTTAAGGCTTGTAATTCTTCCAAATAACTAAAGCAATAACACGTATTCTAAAAAGAAAACTTTTCTTCCTTTGCCAATACATTGACAAATTTGGAAAAGATAAAATTTGGAAAACATAATGTTCATTATTCTTGTGATCATGACTCTTGAAACTTTATGCAGATAACTCTGTACCCAGACTAGTTCCTCATGTTTCCCAAAGTGCTTAAGAAAAACAAGAACGTTTAATCCAGATGCTGTTTTCTAAATTGGCCAAAATATGTTATTCCTTGATCTGAAATGCAAGAAATTATTTTGGTTAAGCACTTACATCTTAAGAAAGTAAGCTTCAGAAATCCTCCTGTTTCATCTCCTCCTGTCATGTGTCATTATCATTTGGTCTTTGGCTTCAATTAGGACATGAGTTCACTTCTTAGCCCTAACTAATGGTCATGTAGAAGACTGACTTTTCGAATAGTGTGTTCACAGTGAGTTCATTACAGAACATTTTCCTTATTTTCAGCTGCCATCAATGTGGGCAGCAAGGTGTCCTTCTACTAAGCAGTTGAATCTGAACCAGTAACATGGATTATATATGTATAGTAACTTGGAGATTTTACTGTATTTCTCTTACGAGATGTGTTACATGGTTTTTTCTCCCTCCTTGATGTGCTGCTAAACTGTCTCTGGAGAATTCTATGCTTTAAGTCTAAACATCAAGTACAGTGTAGGTTGAAGGGAAAATATCAAGAAAAGTAAACTCCAACCATTTTTAAGCTATACTTAAGATCTTTCCATCTTACATTTCTGTGATGAGACAGCTAATCACAACTAAGCAGGTTATAAAGACCTAAACCAACACTGTACACAAGACAACACTGCAAAAGGCGGAAGACACAAAGACAGTTCCTACCCTCCACAGAACTTCCCCGGCAGGAGCACTGCCTTTCGGTTTTCTCTTTTGTGGGAACAGAAAGAATCATGGTAAGAGGCTGAGCAGTGGCTGCGTCATGTGGGAACTCTAGGCAAGCAATCCATGGATATGCAAGAGAAAGACTGTCTCCAGGGGTCCATGAAAGAGACTGCCTGAAGATGGGTGGGATCTGGTTGAGATGGAAAACATTCCAGGCAGTGGGAAAAGTGTGAGCAAAGACAGAGAGATTTGTGTATTTGTTTCCTGGGGCTGCTGGAACAAAGTATCACAAACTGGGTGGCTTAAAGCAGCAGAAATCTCTCCCAGTTCTGAAGGCCAGAAGTCTGAAATCGAGTTGTGAGTGGGGCCATACTTTCTCTGAAGGCTCTAAGAGGATTTTCCTTGCCTTGTCCTAGCTTATGGTGGTTGCAGACAATTCTTGTCATTCTTTGGTTTGTAGACACATCACTCCAATCTCTGCCTCCACCATGACATGGTGCTTTCTTTGTATGACTCTCTCTTCATGTTCCCCCCATTGCTCCGTGTCTGTATCCATATCTCCTCCTCTTATAAATACACAGCTCATATTGGATTAGGGCCCATCCACCCACTACAACTTCATCTTAACTACATCTGCAATGACTCTGTCTCCAAATAAGGTCACATTCATAGGTAGGCATTAGAACTTGAACATATCGGCTGGGCGTGGTGGCTCACGCCTGTAATCCAAGCACTTTGGAGGCCAAGGCGGGTGGATTTCCTGAGGTCGGGAGTTCAAGACCAGCCTGACCTACATGGTGAAACCCCGTCTTAAAAAAAAAAAAAAAAGAACTTGAACATATCTTTTTGGAGGACACAATTCAACCCACAACATATGGTCGAGAAGTTCAATGTGGTTACAAAGTAGAGGATATCTAGGGAAAGAATGGAAGTAACACAGGAAAAGGGGGCTGGAGTGTAGAGGACCTTAATGAATAAGCAATGAGGGTACACAGAATATTTTTAAGTAAAGAATATTACTGGCCAGGCGTGGTGGCTCACTCCAGTAATCCCAGCACTTTGGGAGGCCAAGGTGGGTGGATCCCTTGAGTTCAGGAGTTCGAGACCAGCCTGGGTTACATGGCAAAACCTCATCTCTACTAAAAATACAAAAATTAGCTGGGCATGGTGGTGCACGCCTGTGATTCCAGCTTCTTGGGGGAGTTGAGGTGGGAGGCTCGCTTGAGCCTGGGAGGCAGAGATTGCAGTAAGCTGAGATCACCCCACTGGAAAAAAAAAAAAAAAGGAGTATTACTAATAAAGTTGTCAATTTGGAAAAATTGATTTGTCTATTATTTAAAATTCATTATAGGCCGGGCGCGGTGGCTCAAGCCTGTAATCCCAGCACTTTGGGAGGCCGAGGCGGGTGGATCACGAGGTCAAGAGATCGAGACCATCCTGGTCAACATGGTGAAACCCCGTCTCTACTAAAAATACAAAAATTAGCTGGGCATGGTGGCACGTGCCTGTAGTCCCGCTCCTCGGGAGGCTGAGGCAGGAGAATTGCTTGAACCCAGGAGGCGGAGGTTGCGGTGAGCCGAGGTCGCGCCATTGCACTCCAGCCTGGGTAACAAGAGCGAAACTCCGTCTCAAAAAAAAAAATAAATAAATAAAAATAAATAAAATTCATTATAGTAGAAAAAGAGAAAAGAATAGGAAAAGTCAGAGTGCTACTTCAGCAATAGAGGGGGTTTGTGAGTCATCAAATAACATAGTCCATAGATCTATAAAGAATAGGACATACAAGAGAGCCTGGTTATAAGAGATGAAGTCTGACTGAAGCTGGGGACTAGGACAATAGTGTTAGAATTATTGTCATTATTACATTAATCAAACCGCATTCTTTTTTCCTTTTTTTTTTTTTAAATCAAACTGCATTCTAACAGCAATTCTCAGGCATCAACTGGGTATTCTACAATTCAATTCTGATACTAACTACTGAGAAATAAAAATAAAATCCTAAGCACCCCCAACTAAATGAGTGGACCCCTTCTTGGTCAAGGGACCCAAGAGAAGCCTTAGAAACTGAGTTCTTGGTCATGATGGGACAGGTCAAACACGCCTTGTTATATCCCCTCCCTCCCTAACTGGCTTTCTTTCCTAAGAGTTAAAGAGAAACCAGCCCTTTCTTTCTTTTATTTTTTATTTTTTTTGAGACAGGGCTGTGCTCTGTCACCCAGGCTGGCGTACAATGGTGCAGACACGGCCTCACTGCAGCCTTGACCTCCTGAGCCTGTAGAATCCTCTGGCCTCAGTCCCTCAAGTAGCTGTGACACCAGGCTAATGTTTGTATTTTTGTAGAGATGGGGTTTCTCCACGTTGCCCAGGCTGTTCTTGAACTGAGCTCAGGCAATATGCCCCATCCCCTAAAGTGCTGGGATGACAAGCATGAGCCACTGTGCCTGGCCGTAACCGGCCCTTCCAGAAGACTTGCTCCCCTGCTGATTTACACAGCTGACCAGCAATCCTTCTGGTAAGAGACTGCTGACCACGGACTGGTTCTGGCCAGTTTACAGAGGCTGAGCACAGGATGCCTCTATTCCTCCGTTTCACCTTCTGACATATACAGCCTAATTTTAACACATTTAAGTATTAAGTCACCACCCCAAAGTAAACATGCGACATATGTAACATACATGTTGGCTTACTAGCATGTGCCCCCACTTTATGAATATTCACAGCTCCTCCTAGAACCCGTTGACTGTATACGTAGCCAACCCGTTCAGCATAAATTCCTGCCTCACCCTCTCAAAGTGCCTGCTTTCAGTTTCTACCATAGGCTATACTTCCCAGCCTGCAGGCTACAATCCTTTATAAAAAATAAAACCCTTGTTTCCAAATTTAGGAACCTTAAGTGCCGAATCCACAGGTTAATTGCATATTGGGTGTCAAAAACCACCCAAACTTCTGCCCAACCAACTATAAATTCGGGGCTTCCCACAACCTCCTCAGTTTCAATAATTTGCTAGAACAACGCAGAACCCACTGTTCTAGGTAAATAATACAACTGTCATTTAACATCACATTTGTATCATAAAGAATACAATTCACACCGGTGCAGTGGTTCATGTCTGTAATCTCGACATTTTGGGAGGCCAAAGCAGGAGGATTGCTTGAGCCCAGGAGTTTGATTCTAGCCTGGGAAACATAGCAAGACCCATCTCTACAAAAAATTTTAAATATTACCTGGCTGTCGTGTTGCATGCCTGTGGTCCTAGCTACTCAGACGGAGGCTGAGGTGAAAGAATCACTTGAGCCCAAGAAGCCAAGGCTGCAGTGAGCCATGTTTGTGCCACTGTACTCCAGCCTTAACAGACCTGAATGACAATTTTCTTTGCCTCAAAAAATAATAATAATAATAATACAATTCAATAAAACAAAAAACAGCCAGGCATGGTGATGTGCACCTGTAGTCCCAACTACTTGGGAGGCCTAAGGCAGAAGGACTGCTTGAGCCCAGGAGCTTGAGGCTACAGTGAGCTATGACTGCACCACTCTACTTCAGCCTGGGTGGCAAAATGAGACCATCTCAAAAAAAATAAAATAAAAAAAAAAAGCCGGGCACAGTGGCTCACATCTGTAATTCCAGCACTTTGGGACGCTGAGGTGGGCAGATCACCTGAGGTCAGGAGTTCGAGACCAGCCTGGCAAACATGGTGAGACCCCATCTCTACTAAAAAAAAAAAAAGAAAAATACAACAAAATTAGCCAGGTATGGTGGCACATGCCTGTAATCCCTGCTACTTGGGAGGCTGAGGCAGAAGAATCACTTGAACAGGGGAGGTGGAGGTTGCAGTGAGCCAAGATTGTGCCATTGTACTCCAGCCTAGACAATAAAAGTGAGACTCCACCTCAAAAAAAAAAAAAAAAAAAAATTCAAGAACAACCAATGAAAAAGACACTAGGGCAAGGTCTGAGGGTATGGGAGTAGGGAGTGGGAACAGAGCTTCACCCTCCCACTACATCAATGTGTTCACAAACTAGGAGGCTCCAGTGAGCCTCAGAATCTGCAGTATTTATTAAATCATTGGCCGCTCAATGGAACCCAATCTCTAGACCCTCTCTCCTCCAAGGAGATCAGGGTTGCCAGCATAGGGTAGGGCAGTGAAACTGAAAGATGAAAAGTTTCAATCCTCTGAACCTATGCTTGGTCTTTCTGGTGTGACCAGCCAGTCTCTTGAAAATACCAAAGGACTCACAATGAGTTACTTCATTCACATCAACTCAGGTATGGTCAAAGGGAATCATAATGAGTAACAAAAGATATTTCCACTTGTGTCCCTTAGGAAATTCTAAGAGTTTTAGTTAGTTAGTTTTTAGAGATGGGGGTCTCACTCCATCACCCAGCCTGGAGAGCAGTGGTACAATCATAGCTCATTGCGGCCTCAAACTCTTGGACTCACCCAATCCTCCTGCACTGGCCTCTTAAAGTGGTGGAATTACAGGCATGAGCCACTGCGCCCATCCTCCAAGGGTTTTTGAGCCCGTGTGTTGGCAACCAGAGACAAAGATCAGACATACAGGCACAGCTCAGGGATGTCACAGTTTGTGTTACAGAGCACAGCAATAAATATCACAGTATCACAAGCGAGTCACACAAATTTTTTGGTTTCCCAGTGCTTATAAAAGTTACATTTATACTATACTGTAGACTATTAACTGTGCAACAGCCTTATGTCTAAAAAAGTACAAACTCTTATTTGAAAATACTTTATTGCTAAAAAAAAAAAAATTAACGGTCATCTGAGTCTGGTGGAGAGTCTTGCCTTTACGTTGATGGCTACGGACTGATCACAGTGGTGGCGGCTGAACACTGAGGTGGCTGTGGCAATTTCTCAATAAAACAATGACATTTGCTGCATCAACTGACTTTTCCTTTCACAAGAGGTTTCTCTCTAGCATGCGATGCTTTGTGATAGCATTTACTCACAGTAGAATTTCTTTCAAAATTGGAATCAGTCCTCAAACGCTGCCACTGCTTTAACAAGTAAGTTGATATAATTTTTATTTATTTATTTATTTTTTTGAGACAGAGTCTCACTCCATCACCAGGTGCCAGGCTGGAGTGTAGTGGCGTGACCTCAGCTCACTGCAACCTCCACCGCCCGGGTTCAAGCAATTCTCTTGCCTCAGCCTCCCAAGTAGCTGGGACTACAGGCACGTGCCACCACGCCCAGCTAATCTTTTTGTATTTTTAGTAGAGACGGGGTTTCACCGTGTTGACCAGGATGGTCTCGATCTCTTGACCTCGTGATCTGCCCGCCTCGGCCTCCCAAAGTGCTGGGATTACAGGAGTGAGCCACCTCGCCCAGCCGATGTAATATTTTAAATCCTTTGTTGTTATTTCAACTATGTTCACGGTGTCTTCACAAGAAGTAGATTCCATCTCAAGAAAACTTTTTCTTTGCTTGTCCATAAGAAGCAACTCTGTATCTGTTAAAGTTTTATCATGAGATTGAGGCAATTCAGTTTCATCTTCAGGCTCCACTTCTAATTCTAGTTCCCTTGCTATTTCTACTACATCAGCAGCTATTTCCTCCACTGAAGTCTTAAACTCCTCAAAGACATCCATGAGGACTGGAATCAACTTCTGCCGAACTTCTGTTAATGTTGATATTTCGACCTCCTCCCATGAATCATAAATGTTCTTTTTGTTATTTCTGTTTTTTGTTTTCTTGAGATGGAGTTTCGCTCTTGTCACCCAGGCTGAAGTGCAATGACGTAATCTCGGTTCACTGCAACCTCCGCCTCTTGGGTTCAAGCGATTCTCCTCCCTCAGCCTCCCAAGCAGCTGGGATTACAGATGCCTGCCACCATACCTGGCTAATTTTTGTATTTTTAGTAGAGACAAAGTTTCAGCATGTTGTCCAGGCTGGTCTCAAACTCCTGACCTCAGGCAATCCGCCCACCTCGGCGTCCCAAAGTGCTGGGATTACAGGCATGAGCCACCACACCCAGACGTGAATCATAAATGTTCTTAATGCCATCTAGAAAGCTGATTCCTTTCAATTTTCTTTGTCCAGATCCATCAAAGGAATCACTATCAATGGCAGCTATAGCCTTATGAAATATATTTCATAAATAGTAAGACTTGAAAGTCCAAATTGCTCCTTTATTCATGGGCTGCAGAATAAAAGTTGTGTTAGCAGGCATAAAAACAATAGTAATTTCCTTGTACATCACCATCAGAGCTCTTGGGTAACCAAGTGCATTGTTAATGAGCAATAATACTTTGAAAGGAATCCTTTTTTCTGAGAAGTAGGTCTCAACAGTGGGCTTGAAGTATTTAGTAGGCCAGGTAAGGTAGCTCATGCCTGCAATCCCAGCACTTTGAGAGGCCAAGACAGGAGGATCACTTGAGCCCATGAGTTTAAGACCAGTCTGTGCAACATGGCAAAACTGTGTCTTGACAAAAAATACAAAAAAATAGCCAGGTGTGATAGCACTTACCTGTGGTCTCAGCTACTAGGGAGGCTGAGGTGAGAGGATCCCCCAAGTCTGATGAGGTCAAGGCTGCAGTGAGCCATGATCATGCCACTGCACTCCAGCCTGGGGTCAGGGGAGAACCTGTCTCAAAAACAAACCGAAAAGAAAGTATTCAGTAAACCAAGCTGTAAACAGATATGCTGTAATCTAGGTTTTGTTTTTCTATTGATAGAGCACAGGCAGAATAGTTAGCATAATCCTTACAGTGAACTGAGATTGCCCCACTGCTCTCCAGCCTGGGCAACAGACCGAGACTCTGTCTTAAATAAATAAATAAATCGTTTCAAAACACCATTCTTTTTTTTTTTTTTTTTTTTTTTTTCGTAGATACTGCATAGAGAACAAATTTTTTTTTTTTTTTTGAGGCAGAGTCTCACTCTGTCGCCCAGGCCAGAGTAATATAGTGCAATCTTGGCTCACAGCAATCTCCGCCTTCTGGGTTCAAGCAATTTTCCTGCCTCAGCCTCTCAAGTAGCTGAGATTACAGACGTGTAGCACCATGCGCAGCTAATTTTTTTGTATTTTTAGTAGAGATGGGGTTTCCCCATATTGGCCAAGCTGGTCTCAAACTCCTGACCTCAAGTGATCCACTCACCTTGGCCTCCCAAAGTGCTGGGATTACAGGCGTGAACCACCAGGCCTGGCCTCAAAACACCATTCTTAATGGCTGCACAATATCCTACTTATGAGTAAAAGATAATTTACTATTACCCTACCGCTGGACATTTAGGCTGCTTCAAGCTTTTCCCTAACATAATTATCCTTGCAATGAACATTTTGTTGCTTTACAGATTATTTCCTTAGAATAAATCCTTAGAAAGAATTCTATTGCAATCTAGGCCTGTAATGAGTTTTCTTTTTTAAGTTTTGTTCATCTAATGAAAGTAATTTAAGCTGTGTTTTCATGCTATACCTGTTTTTTAAAATCAGTATTATGATACTATGGGAACTTAGTAGGAAAAAAATGAAACACATTTTACTCTTGCTTGATTTCTTTAAGATTTTAATCACTGATTTTTTCTTTTTCTTTTTCTTGTGATGGAGCTTCCCTCTTGCTGCCCAGGCTGGAGAGCAATGGCATGACCTCATCTCATTGCAACCTCTGCCTCCCAGGTTCAAGGGATTCTCCTGCCTCAGCCTCCCAAATAGTTGGGATTATAGGCGCCTGCCACATACCCAGCTGATTTTTGTATTTTTAGTAGAGACGGTGTTTCATCATGTTGGCCAGGCTGGTCTCGAACTCCTGACCTCAGGTGATCTACCCACCTCGGCCTCCCAAGGCGCTGGGATTGCCCGTGTGAGCCACTGCGCCCAGCCATTAATTTTTTCATATGTAACAGTTGTCAGAATCAAAATGGAGTCACTAATGTTAAGAAAATCCTTACAAGGCCAGAAGAGGTCCTAATGAGACGGTTTTTATACTTGTATGCCTGAAAATGAAAACGTCTCTACAAAAAACACACTTTACACAAAGGCCATCACAATCTTCACACAAAAAAAGAATTCTACAAGGACATCTGCCCAGTAACTATTGGTATCACCTCTGTTATTAATCCTTGCAGCCAAAGATAATTATTTCAAAACAATTGCATAATCCTGATTATTTTCCAAGCTTTGGTCTCCCTTCATCTCCTTGAATACACACATCATTTACTATGGCATGTGGATTCCCATTGCAACGCTCTATGCCCAAATAAATGTCATTTTCTTTTAGAGAGCCTCTCCTTCTGCCTGTTATTTAGGTTAACATATATCAGGTCTAGATCTTACTATCTTCATAAAATTAAATTTGATTCAAATAGTTTAGCTGAGCATCATCTGCTTTTCCCCTAGAATTTAAGCCACTTACTTATTTACTATCTTATTGTATTTGTCAGAACTTCCAAAACAACTTCAAATTATAGAGGCTGAGAGATAACAAATGGCCAGATCATCTGCATAATTGAACTTTGACCCATTATATGCAGGACCTTGCCCAGGAGATCAACCCTTTATCTACAATAAACAACTCAGGAAGACAGTCTGCTATAAATCAGATTTAGAGGAAGCCAGTTTGCTATCTCTCTCTTTTTTTTTTTTGAGATGGAGTCTTGCTCTGTCACCAGGCTGGAGGGCAATGGCGCAATCTCGGCTCACTGAAACCTCCGCCTCCTGGGTTCAAGCGATTCTTCCGCCTCAGCCTCCTGAGTAGCTGGGACCACAGGCACGTGCCACCACGCCCAGCTAATTTTTTTGTATTTTTGGTAGAGACGGGGTTTCACCGTGTTGGCCAGGTTGGTCTCGATCTCTTGACCTCGTGATCTGCCTGCCTTGGCCTCCCAACGTGCTGGGATTACAGGCGTGAGCCACCATGCCCGGCCTTGCCAGTTTGCTATCTCTAATGACAATCTAGGAAGCTAAAAAATAACTTCTGTAACAACTGGCCTAAAATGGCCAGGACTTGATCAATAACTGACAGCTTCCCGAATTTTAGTCTCCATTTCCAACATAGGGCCAACCAAGGAAAGCCAAATAGGCACCCCTAACCAATCACATAGGATTCCCCACTTCTGGTTAGCTCACCTACAGCTTCCTCATGCCAACAGCCTCCCATCAGGGCACACCTGAAGGCTTTTTTCCCTCTATAAAGCTTTCCCATTTCTCTGCCTGCCTTTGGGTCTCTGCCCAAATGCCAGTGCTGGTGACTGACTCCCTGGTTAAAGCAAGTTCAGAATAAACAGCCTTTGCTTCTCTCATTTGGTAGGTCTTTTTTTTTTCTTTTCTTTTAAAGACAGTCTTACTCTGTCACCCAGGAGTGCAGTGGTGCCATCTCAGCTCACGTAACCACTGCCTACTGGTTCAAATCATTCTCCTGCCTCAGCCTCTGAGTAGTTGGGACTACAGGTGCGCGCCACCAGGAGTTCGTGACCAGCCTGGCGAACATGGCGAAACCCGATCTCTACTAAAAATACAAAAATTAGCCAGGGTGGTGGAATCCCAGCTGCCTGGGTGGCTGAGGCACAAGAATCGCTTGACCCTGAGAGGCAGAAGTTGCAGTGAGCTGAGATGGCACCACTGCACTCCAGCCTGGGTGACAAAGTGAGATTCTGTCTCAAAAAAAAAAAAAGGGCCGGGTGCGGTGGCTCACGCCTGTAATCCCAGCACTTTGGGAGGCCGAGGCAGGCGGATCACAAGGTCAGGAGATCGAGACCATTCTGGCCAACATGGTAAAACCCCGTCTCTACTAAAAATACAAAAAATTAGCTGGGTGTGGTGGCGCACGCCTGTAATCCCAGCTGCTCAGGAGGCTGAGGCAGGAGAGTTGCTAGAACCCAGGAAACGGAGGTTGCAGTGAGCCGAGATTGTGCCACTGCACTCCAGTCTGGTGCCTGGCGACGGAACGAGACTCTGTCTCAAAAAAAAAAGTATGTTAATAGAAGAAAGTAATTTACATAGAATCAAAGGAAGCAAGAATTTGGCAGCATTAGTCTAGCAGTGCTGAATGTACTGCTGCCGAGGTGCGACAAGCTGAACACAAATACTAAAACCTCTACAAAGAATACTCTAGTGTGGATCAGGGTAGGTTCCTCATACTTGTCAAGTACATGAAATATCCTGAAAGTCCATCTAGCACCCTCTCCTCTGATTCTATGCTCACCTGAGACGATTCTGATTATGCACGTGGCCTCTGAGTTACCCTTCCTAGAAGGGATATGCTAGACCACCTAGCCACGTGACTACTGTACTTGAAATCCAGACTGGGCATGGTGGCTCACCTCCTTGGGAGGCCACGGAAGGAGGATCACTTGAGCCCAGAAGTTAGAACAGCCTGGGCAACATGGTGAGACCCCATCTTTATAAAAATAAAAAAAAGAAGAAAGCAACTAAATAAAACTCTGTTAAAAAAAAAAAAAAAGAAAAGTGGCTAATCCGAATTGAGATGTGCTGTAAGCACAAAATTCATCCCAGATTTGGAAGGCTTTGCATGAAAAAATATATACAAAAAAATCTAATGATTTCTTATGTTGATTTTATGTTGAAAGTATAATTTTTTAATATATTGGGTTAATTAAAATATATTAAAATTAATTTTACTTGTTTCTAGGTTTTTAAGTATGACTATTAGAAAATTCTAAAAATACCTGTGACTTGCATTTTTATTTTATTTACTTTTATTTTTTTGAGACAGAGTCTCACTCTGTCACCCAGGCTGGAGTGCAGTGGTGCCATCTTGGCTCACTGCAATCTCTGCCTCTCGAGTTCAACCGATTCTTGTGCCTCAGCCACCTGGGTAGCTGGGATTCTATCATCCTGGCTAATTTTTGTATTTTTAGTAGAGACAGGGTTTCGCTATGTTGGCTAGGCTGGTCTCCAACTTCTGACCTCAGGTGATCCACCTGCCTCAGCCTCCCCCAAAGTGCTGGGATTATGGGTGTGAGCCACCGTGCCCCACCGACTTACATTTTTACAGAATTGTATTTCTATTAAAGAGTGCCGATTTAGAACACTGAATAATTATACCATGGCCAATGTAAATATACAATCTCCCTGTAAATTAACAAATTGACACCTTGGTTTAGAAATCTGACTTTAGTGAATTATCATGGCACAAGTCTGTCCCTCACAAATTGATTGATTTTGTATTTACAAAATCAAATAAATCTTCCCCTTCCATAGCCCTGCAAAATGAAGGATCAGGCCTTCACTGAAGTGAGCAAATCAAAACTCTGGCATCTTCGGAGCTTTCTGGGCACACGCTGTCAACTCAGACATTTCTATGCCTGCAGTTTTGCTCTTCGTTTATAACCTCGGGTTTAGGCTGTGTTTTTCAAGGGATAGAGTTGGTATCATTCATCTTTGTTTTCCTATCACTTATGCTCCTTAGACAAAGGTATTTTAAAAGCATGTTAAATAAACATTCTACATTTTATGCCTTTGATCATAGCTGTAAGACTGCTTGCCTTGAAAAGGATTTGTATATAATTCTCCATGATTTTTTTCTTAATATGTTAATTGCAAACTGCTTATAAAGATTGGGCACATAAAGACCTGAAAGACAGCAGTTCTTTACAGTCATGTAAAATAAAAACGGCAAGTGTTATCTAATTAATAGCTAATAACCTAATAATATGGAGTAGAAGCCTGATAACCATTACAGCACACCACATTTTATTATTAAGGACAGAGCCTTAGAGACAGACCGCAGAATTGATATTTCATCATTATGTGATGGCCTACATTACATGACCTCTTATTTGTCCCTCAATTCCAATAGCAACCTCAAGGCTGATATAGAACAGCAGTGGAAAGGAAAATAGATGACACAAAAGGAAAAGTAGGTTCATCATGGGACGGGTGTAATCTTTGGCCTCATAGCAGAGACCAGATGGCAGTAACTATTCTCTCAGCAAGTAGCTCCTCAATGTCCTACGGGTGTAAACAACACATTCACATTATCTTCATCTGCTAATAATTTTTTTAAAATATTGCGGCAGCATCAAAACAATGCTGAACATACAATCCTTCAATATAAGAAGAAGAAAAAATTTTCTGCTAAATATTTCGTCGGTCAAAAGGAAAAGTCTTTTCTGAGAAATGCTATTACCCACTAGAAAATCTTGGCTTCTTAAAATTCAAGAATATTCTCATCTCTTTTTTTATTTTTTGAGACAGAGTCTCATTCTGTCGCTCTGGCTAGAGTGCAGTGGCGTGATCTCGGCTCACTGCAACCTTCGCCTCCCCAGTTCAAGCGATTCTCCTGCCTCAGCCTCCTGAGTAGCTGGGATTAGAGGACAGGCATACACCACCACTCCCGGCTAATTTTTGTATTTTTTAGAAGAGACAGGGTTTCACCATATTAGCCAGGCTGGTCTTGAACTCCTGACCTCATGATCCACTTGCCTCAGCCTCCCAAAGTGCTGAGATTACACGGGTGAGCCACCATGTTTTTTTTTTTTTTTTTTAATTTTTAAATAAAGTAAATGGCCCTAATTTTACCCAATTTTGCGGCTTTGTAAAAGCCAATGAAAATGTCTGAGAAACTATTGGCATTAGTTTTACTGCAGTTAAATATTTGCTAATTTTGCTGGGTGCGGTGGCCTGTGCCTGTAGTCCCAGTTACTCGGGAGGCTGAAGCAGGAGGATAGCTTGAGCCCAGGAGTTCTGGGCTATAGTGTGCTATTCTGATCGTGTGTCTGCGCTAAGTTCGGCATCAACATGGCGACCTCTTGGGAACAGAGGACCACCAGGTTGCCCAACGGAGGGGTGAACTGGCCCAGGCTGGAAATGAAGCAGTTCAGAACTCCCATGCTGATCAGTAGCAGGATCAAGACTGTGAATAGCTACTGCTCTCCAGCTTGGGCAACAGACCCTGTCTGTGTCTGTCTGTCTCTCTCTCTCTGTCTAGACAGACAGATAAATAGATAGATAGGGCATATATATTCTATAGAAACATGTAACTGTCCTTTGACATTTTAATAAAAATTGCGTATACAAGAATTCAAATTATTCTCTTCTCCTTCCATAGCTTCAAAGACACCTTCCAGTTGCACAAGACAAACTGAGGCAAATATTCTCTGAAAGGTGACTGATTCCGATAAAATGTATAATTTTTGTATTTTTAGCAGAGACGGGGTTTCACCATGTGGTGACGAGGACCTGTAGTCCCAGCTACTCGGGAGGCTGAGCAGGAAAATCCGCTTGAACGCGGGAGGAGCTGGTTGGAGTGAGCCAAGAGCCACTGCACTCCAGCCTGGCGACAAAGCGAGACTCCACCTCAAAAAAAAAAAAAAAAAAAAAAAGTATAATTTGATAACAATTTTTCTTCAGTAATATGAGATACTTCTAACAAACTATAATTCAGTTGTCCTAATTAAAATAAGAAAAATGTTGGGCCGGGCACGGTGGTTCACGCCTGTAATCCCAGCACTTTGGGAGGCCGAGGCGGGTGGATCACGAGGTCAAGAGATCCAGACCATCCTGGTCAACATGGTGAAACCCCGTCTCTACTAAAAATACAAAAATTAGCCGGGCATGGTGGCATGTGCCTGTAGTCCCAGCTACTCGGGAGGCTGAGGCAGGAGAATTGCTTGAACCCAGGAGGCGGAGGTTGCGGTGAGCCGAGATCGCGCCATTGCACTCCAGCCTGGGTAACAAGAGTGAAACTCTGTCTCAAAAAAAAAAAAAAGAAAAATGTTAATAATCTCACACAGTGACCTTTACAAAATTCCCCTCAATGGAACCATTCTTTCCTTCGGAGAGAGAGGAAAGGTAGTTTACATATATACCCAAAAGCTCTTAATCACGTTACACGCGGGCTGCATGTCATTTTTCAATGGTGTCCCTCCGGGTAAGTTGGTTGCTCCAGTGTTTTCCAGAATTGATTCATTCTTAGGTACCAACTTGACCGTTCAATGCAGCAATTCTGGCTTTAAAATAAAAGAAAAAAAGTAGCAGGAACAACGTGGAACAGCAGGCTAGCCCCTGGTGACAAGAAGTTAACTAAACAGAGGTCACCCAAGTGGGAACTTGAGCTAGACTGTGAACAAACAAGTGACAGAAGCAAAAGTGGCCTCAGCTCCAAATGCAGCACTTGATAAACCACACTCTTTTTTTTTTTTTTTTTGAGACGGAGTTTTGCTCTTGTTACCCAGGCTGGAGTGCAATGGTGCGATCTCGGCTCACCGCAACCTCCGCCTCCTGGGTCCAAGCAATTCTCCTGCCTCAGCCTCCCGAGTAGCTGGGACTACAGGCACGTGCCACCATGCCCAGCTAATTTTTGTATTTTTAGTAGAGACGAGGTTTCACCATGTTGACCAGGATGGTCTTGATCTCTTGACCTCGTGATCCGCCCGCCTCGGCCTCCCAAAGTGCTGGGATTACAGGCGTGAGCCACCGCGCCCGGCCAATAAACCACACTCTTAGCCCTCATTTCCACCTTATGAAAACGTACATAACTCCACCATTTATAGCTGCTGAGCAGGTGGCTGATATTCGTCAATGTGGGGTTTAGAATAATGCAAGATTTGAAATAAAATTAGAAAATAAGACCCAGGACAGTGGCTCAAGCCTCGAATCCCAGCACTTTGGGAGGCCGAGAAGGGAGGATCGCTTAAGCCCATGAGTTCCAGATCAATCCGGGTAACAGAGCAAGACTCCATCTGTATTAAAAAAAAAAAAAAAAAAAAAGGAAGAAGAAGAAGGCTGAGTGTGGTGGCTCAAGGCTGTAATACCAGCACTTTGGGAGGCCGAGGCGGGCGGATCACGAGGTCAGGAGATCGAGACCATCCTGGCCAACATGGTGAAACCCTGTCTCCACTAAAATACAAAAGAAAAAAAAAAAATAGCCGGGTGTGGTGGCGCGTGCCTGTAGTCCCAGCTACTCGGGAGGCTGAGGCAGGGGAATCGCTTGAGTCCGGGCAGCGGGGGTTGCAGTGAGCCGAGATCGCGCTACTGCACTCCAGCTGGGTGACAGAACAAGACTCCGTCTCAAAAAAAAAAAAATTAAGAAAACAAAAGCTTAGTTAATCGTTAACAAGGACTGCAAAATGGAAAAGACAGTAAAGAAAAGGAAGGTCCTAAGGACCCGACCCACGAGTTTCTGTTCAAGTAAGACGGACCTGCCCGGAGGAAGCGAGGCGGAAGTAGGATCCAGAGCGCTTTCCACAGGCTGCCAGCGTCCCGCGCATGCGCAGATCTCTGACTGTGACCGTTCTGGTGGGCGCGCACCCGCCCCAGTTTATCTAGATCACGTGGGTGGGATCACGTGACCGGGGTTGCGGCATTTCTGGCCCAATCCGAGACGGTTTCGGAAAGCGCCCTTGTAGAACAATCGGGTAGCCCGGGTCCTTTCCGAACCTTGACCTCCTCTTTTGCTCCTGACTTTTCGACTCTGCTGTTGAATCTAAAAATTCGCCTTGGAAGAAATTTTTGCCTGTGTTCCAGGAATCACATTAGGGACACACTCTAAAGTGATCAGCACTTTTTGTTTTTTGCCTCCATCAACTAAAATAACATTAAAGTCCTATTGCTGCCTCCCCAAGACGCTAGAATTCTACTCTATCGCTTAAGAGTCCAGAATCGCTGGAGTAAAAATAGCACTTCCCCAAAAAGAGACGAAAACTGTTTTATCTGTATCTCAGGGGTTGAGTATTGGAAAAATAAAGATTAAAAAATTTAAAGAGGCAAGCGTCCCCTGGGACTCCGACAGATAACGTACCTCAAAACGTACCCCCAGGCCGGGCGCGGTGGCTCACGCCTGTAATCCCAGCACTTTGGGAGGCCGAGGCGGGTGGATCACGAGGTCAAGAGATCGAGACCATCCTGGCCAACATGGTGAAACCCTGTCTCCACTAAAATACAAAAGAAAAAAAAAAATAGCCGGGTGTGGTGGCGCGTGCCTGTAGTCCCAGCTACTCGGGAGGC
>PVKV010033569.1:0-18583 GCA_004027835.1 Alouatta palliata
AAAAAAAAAAAAAAAAAAAAAGACCAGCCTGGCCAACATAGTGAAACCTCGTCTCTAGTACAAATACAAAAATTAGCCAGGCATGGTGATGCACACCTGTAGTCCCAGCTACTTGGGAGGCTGAGGCAAGAGGATCACTTGAACCCAACAGGGGCAAAGTGGGCAAAGGATGTGAAGAGACACTTTTCAAAAGAAGGCATACAAATGGGCAAAAGGTATATGGATAACGCGTAACATCACTAACCATCAGAGAAGTTCCAATTAAAACCACGAGATACAATCTTACCCCAGTCAGAATGGCTATATTTGAAAGATAAAAAATAAGAGATGTTGGCAAGGATGCAGAGGAAAGGGAACTCTCATATGCTGTGGGTGGGAATGTAAATTAGCACAACCACTACGGAACACAGTATGGAGATTTCTCAAGTAACTATAAATAGAACTGCCATTTGATCCAGCAATCTTACTACAGGGCATCTACCCACAGGAAAAGAAGTCACCATATGAAGAAGACACCCACACTCTTATGTTTATCATAGCACTATTCATATTCACAAAAAATACAAATCTGGAATCAACCTAAGTGTCCGTCAGTGGATGGTTAAAGAAAATGTGTTGTATATACACAATGGAGTACTATTCAGCCATAAAAATGAACGGAATCCTGTTTTTGCAGCAACCTGGATGGAAGTGGAGGCCGTAATCTTAAGTGAAACAGGCCAGGTGCAGAAAGTCAAATACCACATATTTTGACTCCTCAGTGGGTGCTAAAAAATGTGAACACGTGGACATAGAGAATGATAGACAGTGGAGACTTGGAAGGGTGAGAGAAGAGGGAGTGGATGATGAAAAACTACTTAATGGGTACCACATATGATATTCGGGTGATGGATGCCCTAAAATCCGACTTGACCAGGATGCCATCTATGCATATCACACAACTACACATGTACCCTATACGTTTTTACAAATATATACATAATATTTTTCCTGACTTCTCATTTTTCAGAATTCCATAAATAGCCAGTATCATCCAGACATCAAGGCATTGCCCATCTGATGTCAGACACAGAAACAATCCCTGGATGTTACTCAGGATGGTGGGCTATGAATACCATTTTTTCTTTTTTTCTTTTCTTTTTTTTTTTAAGATGGAGTCTCACTCTGTCACCCAGGCTGGAGTGCAGTGGCATGATTTTGGCTCACTGCAACCCTCGACTCCCAGGTTCAAGTGATTCTCCTGCCTCAGCCTCCCCAGTAGCAGGGACTACAGGTGTAAGCCATCACACCCAAACTAATTTTTGTATTTTCAGAAGTGGGGTTTCACCATTTTGGCAAGGCTGAACTCCTGACCTCAAATGATCCACCTAGCTGGGCCTTCCAAAGTGCTGGGATTACAGGCATGAGCCACCGCGCCCAGCCGAATACCTTATCTTTTCCTTTTCCAGACTTTGAGTCATTTGTCATTTGAACAGCATGTTAAGAGGTCTCACTCAGGCCAGTGCCTTTCGAAGAGAGAAGGCTGCAGCCTCCGCTCAGGCCTCACCCTCTCAGCCTTCTTCCTTTGACCTAGGCGTGTCCTTGACGTTGTACCCCAAGGGTCTGTGCCCCTTTCCAGTGACTCTTCCTATAAGCAAACGATGGCTCCAGGAGCTGGCCTGGACCCTGAGGCCTAGAAAAGACCCCAAGGGGAAAAGCACCTGCTCATTTGTGTATAGGCATTTACTCAAGGCTTTTCTTAATGTCTTGAAAGTGGAAAGTGTAATTTAATGACAAGGCAGTCTGCGTATTCTCCTCCTAGCCTCATTGCTGGCTGGCACTGTCATCCTTAATTTTCCTTTTTTTTTTTTTTTTTTGTTGTTGTTGTTGTTGAGACAAGAGTGTCGCTCTGTCACCCAGGCTGGAATGCAGCGTCATGCTCTCAGGTCACTGCACCCTCTGCCTCCTGGGTTCCCGCAATTCTCCTGCCTCAGCCTCCCAGGTAGCTGGGATTACAGGAGTGCACCACCACCCCAGCTAATTTTTTTGTATTTTTTGTAGCTACGAGGTTTCGCCATGTTGCCCAGGCTGGTCTTGAACTCTTGGCCTCAAGTGATCCACCAGCCCCCGCCTCCCAAAGTGCTAGGATTCCAGGCATGAGAAGATGGTCCGGGCACAACTCGCTCTTCTTACAACTCAGTCATTTACGATTTCTCAGACTCTGTGCCCACAGCAGGCTTCGCTCCCCGTCCAGATGCCCAAGGGTCCTTTCACATATCATGGAGCAACTTGATTTCAAAAAATGAAGCAGATGGGACCCTTGGTGACACATCCCACGGTGGCCGAGGGACCTGGGAGCTCACAGCTCTGGCCCAGGCCTCCCCATGGGATCCTCAACAGCCAGGGCACCTGCCCCAGCTGACGCGGGACCAATAAGCGACCACCCTTCCACCAGCGCGGTGGACTCTTGGCCTCTGTGCTCCCTCCACAGACTCTCCTGCTGTCACAGGAGGAAGAAAAACTCTGTGAGCACCAGAGCCCTCGAGCCTGCCCATTGGTGCGCCACTGACCCAGCACCCGCCCGCGACTTCAGCTTCATCAGCTGCCACCTGGACTCCTTGTTCCAGCACAGACCAGCCCCGTGCCTGCGAGGTGGACAGGCGAGGCCGGGCTGCCCACACTGCTCATCAGTTGGTCACCGCCAGGACGCAGGGCAGACACGGCCTCAGGTGCCGAGATGGCCAAGCGTCCAGGCACAGCCAGATCCCTTGCCCAAGGACAGAACCCCACGGCCCCAGCTGTCCCTCAAGACAGTGGCCACGCTAGTCAATTTCCCAGCTGCTCTTGAAGCCAGGGCACGGCACGTGGCCTGTACTCGACCAATCAGGTGTGCCAGGGCCCAGTGTGGCCTCCAAGCTGGTCGTGGGCAGACGCTGAGGCCAGGTCTGTTGTGATGGGCAAATGTTGATGGTGCAACACGTGACCAAGATCCACCAATCAGGTGTGCCAGGGCCAACGCATCTTCATAGCCTGTCTTGCACAGAAGCTGAGATCATTCTGGTGGGTAGGGGAGGTAGCCCACGTCACATGACTGGAACTAGGCCAGTCAGTCAGGTATGCCAGGACCAAATGTGGCCTCGAAGCTGGTCATGCACAGAAGCTGAGGCCAGATCCCTTGTGATGGGTGGCGAGTGGCCGCCCGACACAAAACCAAGATCCACCAATCGGGGCACTGAGGCCAGCGCATCTCGAAACCTTGTCATGCGCAGAAGCACAGGCTGTGATCATTCTGGTGGGTGGAGGGTGGCGGCACGGTCGTGCAAAAGTGGAAGCTGTGATCATTCTGATGGGCGGTAGGTGGCCATGGGCACATGACTGCAACTCGGCCAATCAGGGGCACCGAGTCCAACTCCCCTGAATAGCCGGCGCGCAGATGCAGGGATTGTGCTGGTTCTGGAGCGTGGCCACAGGACCTGTGGTCCAGGGAGGGAGGGCAGCTGCAAGGACGCTGGGGTCACCAGGGCTGTGGCCACAGGGTGCCGGGCCTCGCTGTGCCCTTCCCAGCACCTCTTAGCCGTAATCTTTTTTTTTTTTTTTTTGAGACAGAGTCTCGCTCGGTCACCAGGCGCCACACTGGAGTGCAGTGGCGCGATCTCGGCTCACTGCAACCTCCGCCTCCCGGGTTGAAGCAATTCTCCTTCCTCAGCCTCCTGAGTAGCTGGGATTACAGGCGCGCGCCACCACGTCCAGCTAATTTTTGTATTTTTAGTAGAGACGGGGTTTCACCATGTTGGCCAAAGTGGTCTCCATCTCCTGACCTTCTGATCCGCCCGCCTCGGCCTCCCAAAGTGCTGGGATTACAGGCGTGAGCCACCGCGCCCAGCCTTTAGCCGTAATCTTTTACGGGCCTCTTCCTGGGTCCCTGTGGGCTCCATCCCTGAAGGCAGGATAGAGATGCTGGATGCGGAAGGGTTCCCTGCAGGGATCTGGCTCTAAGGGGCAGGAGGAGCCAAGAGGGTGGCACTGTCACTCAAGGGCCTCCAGAGTGTTGAGAGAGGAGCCCCCCCATCTCCTTCCTGGCAGGCCTCCACCTCCACCCTCCAGATGAGAAGGAGGGTAAAGAGAGATAAAACACCAAAGAACTGGAATCTGTGGTCAGGCAACTTGCTGACACCACTGGCCAGGCCATAATGAGGCCCAAGGACTGCGAAGATAACCCCCTTTTCGGTTCTCAGCATCTATGCTATCTATAAACCTTGAAAGTGTTGCAAAGAATGTTATCCCTACCAGCCAGAGCCCAGCACTGGGTCACATCCTCCAAGTTTACATGACCCAGACCCCCTCCTGGAAATACCTCTGCCAACTAATGATTTACTGCCTTCCTCTTGTCTCTGTAAGCCCCTCCCCTGCCTACTCCCACGTGCATGTGAACTAGCAAATCAATGAAGCCAAAGACTGTGAGGTCAGTTGTCCAGCCAATGGACAGTGACACAGTTTTGCCTCAGTTTCTCCTTTAGAGTTGTAAGCCTATAAAAGGGGAAAGAAGCTGTCTTTCAGGGAGCTTGGTTGTTAAGGCATGAGCCTGCCATAGCTCCCAGCTGAATAAAAAGCCACTTCCTTTCTCAGTTCAGTGTCCGAGAGGTTTTGTCCACTGCATGTCCTACTACAGTATGGCCTGGGACATCCACAACGCCGGGCACCAGCACTGCCAGGGCAGGGTCCACACCCGCAGACTCTAACCTGGGCCCGGGCAGGGCAGGGTCCACACCCCCAGACTCTAACCTGGGCCCGGGCAGGGCAGGGTCCACACCCCCAGACTCTAACCTGGACCCGGGCAGGGCAGGGTCCACACCCGCAGAGTCTAACCTGGGCCCAGGCAGGGCAGGGTCCACACCCCCAGACTCTAACCTGGACCCGGGCAGGGTCCACACCCACAGAGTCTGTCTAATCTGCATGGGACAAGGAAGGGGGTCTCCCACAGAGCCAGCCTGAGGAGTGGACACAGTGTTCAGACCACATGGCAGGCAGGGTACAGTTTCCAGACCTGGTTTCTGTTGCTCACAATCAAGCACTGGGTTCCGGGGCTCATCACCCTCTGCCTCACGCTGGCAGGACCCAAGAGGCCTGGGAGTGCTGGGGACTGAGAAACAGTAGTCGCCAATTAAAGGCTGTGCTCCCTTTTGTTAACAGCATGTATCACCCTTCTACACAATGTCAGTGAGAAAACTGTAGGGCTGTTTACCCCACAGGGTCGTAGGGTGTCCCTTATGCTGTGCTGAGGTGCAGGATCGAAGAAGTGCAGAGACAGGACACTGAAGAACTGGAGAAGAGCAGCGGGACTCGGAGCGGAGACAGGCAAGGCCCCGAATGTCCAGAAGCTTCTGTATTTATTAGGTACAAGCAGGGGGCAGGGTCATAAGTGAGGTCATCATCTCTAGGCTTAGTAATAGGGCATACATAATCACGTGAGTAACAAGCGAGGGGGTCACCCCATTATGTCACCTGGGCGGAGGGGTGGGCCATGCGCAGTAGGGGGCCATGCCGTGTGCAGTAGTAGAGGGTCGTGTACAGAAAAGGGTTCCACCGCCATTAGGTCACCAAAGCAAGGCGGGCTGTGTGCAACAGGTGTCGTGCACAACACTTCTTATCTGGGGGCTGGAGACTTCACAGGATTTCTAACAGAAAGGTACTGTAAGCCAATGCAGTGGGAGCTGACAGACTTGTGCTCTTCTCTAAGATATTTACAGGAGGATGATTTGAGCTAGCACAGAAGCGAGAAAAGACTGACAGGGTGTACAGCCGCTGTGACTGGTCACACCAGAGGGGCTCTTCTCCCTCGGTTATTTTCGGGATCTCAGGCCTGAGTCCTACTTTCCACAGGAACTGGATGCAAGGTACTACAACTCCTTTCTCAGGAAGAGAGGCTCTTGCTCCAAGCCTGCGGTACAGCGTGTGCCCTTTCAGGCAGGGACTACACCGCCTGGGTCTTTGGTTCTTGTCCTGGTCTGACTTTTCCCATGTACTGCTTCCGCTTTGTGACTGCTCTAGGCATTCCTCCTCCTACAAACTACTAAATGGTTATATAGAAGGATTCTGTAATCAGCACTAAATGTGTCGGTCCAGCTCCGACTACAATACCTATAGATTATATAGAAAGATTATACAGAACTAAGTATGCTAGATGTAAGTACTAAGTGTGATTATATAAGCTAGATACATGTAAGCATTAAGTTATACTTCAGGTGCTAATTCTATAAACGAATATATGATTATATATAAAGGATTATATAAAGGAAATAGCTGAGTAATAACACTGTAAACTAAGATATTCTTCAAGCACTAATTGTGCCTGGGGTTTGCACAGCTGTCCTTCCTCGGTGCCCATGTTGGGCGGTTACCCACAGAAAACACTCCCCTAAAAAATCTTTTGTTGCTCTAAATTCTAAGCTGAACACCTGCTGCAATTGCTGGTGAGTTTTTCGTTGTTGAGAGGGAGTCTCACTCTGTCACCCAGGCTGGACTGCAGTGGCACAATCTTCGACTCACTGCAACCTCCGCCTCCTGGGTTCAAGCCATTCTCCTGCCTCAGCCTCCTGAGTAGCTGGGACCACCGGCACCTGCCACCACGCCCAGCTAATTTTTTTTTTTTTTTTTTTTTTTTTTAAGTAGAGACAGGATTTCACCATGTTGGTCAGGCTGGTCTTGAACTCTTGACCTCATGATCTGCCCGCCCCAGCCTCTCAAAGTGCTGGGCTTACAGGCGTGAGCCACCACACCCGGCCACTAGTGAGTTTTAATAAAGTTTCCAGAGAGCACATTTTAATTACCTTCTACAAATGTACTCTATTTTTTTTCTTCTTTTTTTTTAAGACAGGGTTTCACCATGTTGGTCAGGCTGGTCTTGAACTCCCGACCTCAGGTGATCCGCCCGCCTTGGCCTCCAAAGTGCTTGGATTACAGGCGTAAGCCACTACGCCCGGCCTACAAATGTACTCTAAATGAAGGTAAATTCAGAGAATGTCCAGTGACACAGTGGGATCCCATCACGAACGGACTCAGCAGCGCACATTACTTCACATGGCCAGCACTCCAATATTTAGGAATCATTGGCGTTTGCTTTGGGTACAATCCATGTCTCCAGCTTCTGTGGTACTTCAGATTTCTGTATTTAGGCATTAAATTCAGAATAAACCTTATTAACATGCAGCGATTGTAAATACAGAGAAACAGAACTCAAGTTCCTTCAGTTATGTGGTGTTTTTTTTCTGTTTTTTGTTTTTAGACAGGGTCTCATTCTGTCACCCAGGCTGGAGTGCAATAGAGCGATGTCTGTTCACTGCAACCGCCATCTCCCAGGTTCAAGCGATTCTCATGACAGCCTCCTGAGTAGCTGGGACTAATTTTTTTTTTTTTAATTTTTTTGTAGACATGAGGTTTTACCATCTTCCCCAGGCTGATCTTGAACTCCTGACCTCAGGTGATCCACCCAATTTGGCCTCCCAGAGTGCTGGGATTACAGGCCTGAGCCACCGTACCTGCCCCAATTATGTTACTCTTTTGTAACCATTTATAACATTATTACTTGAATTTAAGCTTTAAGATAATGAACAGAGTGCCTACAAGCTGCAAGCTGTGATTGTTTTTGTTTGCTAAATGCAGATTTTAGTTTAATCATGATAAACATTTTGAAGAATTTGAATAATACCTTTAACAGTGAAATAATGACGCTTTTAAAATTGTTGAGTACTTAAAAACTAAAGATTAGGAAAATAATAAAATATTATGACATGATTCTTCCTAAAATAAATTTTAGACTGGGCATGGTGGCTCATGCGTGTAATCCCAGCACTTTGGGAGGCTGAGGCAAGTAGATCACGAGGTCAGGAGTTCAAGACCAGCCTGGCCGACATGGTGAAACCCTGACTCTACTAAAAATAAAAAAATTTAGCTGGATGTGGCAGCACATGCCTGTACTCCTTCTGAACTCAGGAGGCTGAGGCAGCAGAATTGCTTGAACCCAGGAGACGGAGGCTGCAGTGAGCAGAGATTGCGCCACTTCACTCCAGCCTGGGCGACAGAACAAAACTTCGTCTCAAAAAATATACAAAAAATTAGCTAGGTGTGGTGGCGCATACCTGTAATCCCAGCTACTCAGGAGGTTGGGGCAGGAGAGGTGGAGGTTGCAGTGAACTGAGATTTCGCCACTGTACTCCAGCCTGGGCAACAGAGACTCCATCTCAATCAATAAAATTTGAGGCCCGCACAATGGCTCACACCTGTAATCCCAACACTTTGGGAGGCTAAGGCAGGAAGATCGCTTGAGCTCAGGAGTTCGAGACCAGCCTGGGCAACATGAGAAAATACTGTCATTAAATAAAATATAGGCTGGGCGTGGTGGCTCATGCCTGTAATCCCAGCACTTTGGGAGGCCCAGGCAGGCGGATCACGAGGTCAAGAGATCGAGACCATCCTGGCCAGCGTGGTGAAACCCCATCTCTACTAAAAATACAAAAATTAGCTGGGCGTGGTGGCATGTGCCTGTAGTCCCAGCTACTTGGGAGGCTGAGGCAGGAGAATTGCTTGAACCCAGGAGGCGGAGGTTGCAGTGAGCCGAGATCGAACCACTGCACTCCAGCCTGGAGCCTGGTGACAGAAGCAGACTCTGTCTCAAAAAAATAAATAAATAGGCCGGGCGTGGTGGCTCACACCTGTAATCCCAGCACTTTGGGAGGCCGAGGCGGGTGGATCACGAGGTCAAGAGATCGAGACCATCCTGGTCAACATGGTGAAACCTCGTCTCTATTAAAAATACAAAAATTAGCTGGGCATGGTGGCACGTGCCTGTAGTCCCAGCTACTCGGGAGGCTGAGGCAGGAGAATTGCTTGAACCCAGGAGGGGGAGGTTGCGGTGAGCCGAGATCACGCCATTGCACTCCAGCCTGGGTAACAAGAGCGAAACTCCGTCTCAAAAAATAAATAAATAAATAAAAAATAAATAAATAAATAAATAAAATAAAAAATAAGGCCGGCACAGTGGCTCACACGTGTAATCCCAGCACTTTGGGAGGACGAGGCAGGTGATCACCTGAGGTTGGGAGTTTGAGACCAGCTTGACTACCACAGAGAAACCCCGTCTCTACCAAAAATACAAAATTAGCCGGGCGTAGCGGCACACGCCTGTAATCCTAGCTACTCCAGAGGCTGAGGCAGGAGAATCACTTGAACCCAGGAGGCAGAGGCTGCGGTGAGCCGAGATGGCGCCATTGCACTCCAGACTGGGCAACAAGAGCGAAACTCTGTCTCAAAAATAAATAAATAGGCCGGGCGCGGTGGCTCACGCCTGTAATCCCAGCACTCTGGGAGGCCGAGGTGGGCGGATCACCTGAGGTCGGGAGTTCAAGACCAGCCTGACCAACATGGTGAAACCCCATCTTTAAAAATAAATAAATAAATAAACAAATAAATAAATTATTTGACACAGAGTGTAAACCGAAACGTATCTGAGATAGGTCTCAATCAATTTAGAAGTTTATTTTGCCAAGGCTAAGGACATGACCAAGTGGGGAGAAAAAAAAACCACAGAATCACAGAAGCAGCCTGCAGTCTGTGCCCTTCCTAAGATGACTTTGAGGCCTTCAGTATTTAAAACAGAAAAATGGGCTGGAGGGGAAACAGGGTGTGGTCACATTATTGAATCTGCCAGTTTCAAGAGAAAAGGACCAGGTAGGGGAGGGGTCAGTGCTCCAAAAATCGGCTCTTTACGTAAGAGCAGGTGAACCTGTGGATATGCAGCACCCTGCTTAGGAACAGAAGGAAAGGCAGTTTCTTCCGCTTTCCCACCTTTCAGCTTAATGTCTTCCTGTCGGCAGAGTGAAGTGGAGGAGGGGGGACCTCAGTTGTTATTTTCCTTTCACAAGAGAAAGAAGGTGTTTCGGATGATCGGCTCTGGATGTCAAGTGCGAAGGAAGCAGGTTTGCAATGAACTACCTAGACAGACGCGGGCTTCCCATCTGAAGACAGGTAAGAACGCGGCCAGAACAAAGCAGCGTGGTTCCTCCCTCTGCTTGCAGGCCTAGGAAACCTTCCAGCCCAGATTCTTTCCCTCCCAGGGCCGGGCTGGGAGCATGGCCCGTGTTCACCACCCGTTGATCCCACCCCTCCAGGGATGTGCCCACAAAATAGCCACTTTGTGCCTGTCCAGACTGGAAGACTTGCCCTCACTGGCAGGTGTTCCAGGCTAGCAGCCTCTGAATGTTTGTTTACGTTATTTAATGGCTAGGCAGGTGACTCATGCCTGTAATCCTAGCACTGTGGGAGGTGAGGTGGGCGGATTGCCTGAGCTCAGGAGTTCGAGACCAGCATGAGCGACACGGTGAAGCCCCATCTCTACTAAAACACAACAAAGTAGCTGGGCATGGTGGCATGCACCTGTAGTCCCAGCTACCGGAAAGGCTGAGGCAGGAGAACTGCTCGAACTCGGAAGACAGAGGTTGCAGTGAGCTGAGATTACACCACTGCATTCCACCTGGGTGACAGAGCAAGGCTCGATCTCAAAATAGTAATAATAATGATAAATAAATAAAAGAACGGAACAAAGGGGCCGTGTGTGGGGGCTTACACCTGTAATCCCAGCACTCTGGGAGGCCTAGGTGGGAAGATCACTTGAGGTCAGGAGTTTGAGACCAGCCTGACCAACATGGTGAAACCCCGTCTCTACTAAAAATACAAAAGAAATTAGCCGGGCATAGTGGTGGGAGCCTGTAACCCCAGTTACTTGGGAGGCCGAGGCAGGAGAATTGCTTGAACACAGGAGGTGGAGGTTGCAATGAGCCGAGATCATGCCACTGCACTCCAGCCTGGGCGACAGAGTGAGACTACATTTCAAAAATAAATAAATAAATAATTGGTTAATAGCTCACTTCATTCCCACCCAGGAAGAGATGGCTTCCAACAAGAAACCAAGCACTAACAGACAAAATCAGGCCCTGCCGGGCGCGGTGGCGCGTGCCTGTAGTCCCAGCTACTCAGGAGGTGGGAGGATCACTTGAGCCCGGGAGTTGTGGACTGTAGTGCCCTATGCCGATCGGGTGTCCGCACTAAGTTCGGCATCAATATAGTGACCTCCCGGGAGCGGGGGCCCACCAGGTTGCCTAAGGAGGGGTGAACCAGCCCCGGTTGGAAACGGAGCAGGTCAAAACTCCCGTGCTGATCCGTAATGGGATCGCGCCTGTGAATAGCCGCTGCACTCCAGCCTGGGCAACATAGCGAGACTCCCTCTCTTAAAAAAAAAAAAAATCAGGACCCAGAAGAAGGCAGACCTGTGGATACAGCACAGGCCCCAGCTGAGGTCCAGCACCCAGAAGGAGGAGCACCAGCTCCCAGGGGCGCCTGCTCCCAACCAGGCCAAGACAGTGATTTACAACAGGGGCCCCAACTCTGGGGCCACAGAACAGTCCATGGCCTGTTAGGAAGCAGGCCTCATAGCAGGAGGTGAGCGGTGGGCCAGCCGGTAAAGCTTCATCTGTATTTACAGCCGCTTACCATCGCTGATATTATCACCTGAGCTCCACCTCGTCAGATCTGCAGCAGCTTTAGATTCTCATAGGGGCACGAGCCCTATTGTGAACTACCCATGTGAGGGATCTAGGTCATGTGCTCCTCATGAGAATCTAATGCCTGAGGGTCTGCCACTGTTCCCATCACCCCCAGATGGGACCGTCTAGCTGCAGGAAAACAAGCTCAGGACTCCCACTGATTGTACATGATGGCATGTTGTAGAATTATTATTATTATTATTATTTTTTTTTTTTTTGAGACGGAGTTTCGCTCTTGTTACCCAGGCTGGAGTGCAATGGCGCGATCTCGGCTCACCGCAACCTCCGCCTCCTGGGTTCAAGCAATTCTCCTGCCTCAGCCTCCCGAGTAGCTGGGATTACAGGCGCCTGCCACCATGCCTGGCTAATTTTTGTATTTTTAGTAGAGACGGGGTTTCACCATCTTGGCCAGGCTGGTCTTGAACTTCTGACCTCATGATCCACCAACCTCGGCCATCCAAAGTGCTGGGATTGCAGGTGTGAGCCACCACACCTCGCCCTATTCATTTTCTTTTTTTTTGGAGAAACAGACTTTTGCTCTTGTCACCCAGGCTGGAGTGCAATGGCGCAATCTCAGCTCACTGCGACCTCCACCTCCCAAGTTTAAGCAATTCTCCTGCCTCAGCCTCCCCGAGTAACTGGGACTACAGACGCACACCAGCACACCTGGCTAATTTTTGTATTTGTAGTAGAGATGGGTTTTTGCCATGTTGCCCAGGTTGATTTTAAACTCCTGATCTCAGATGATCCACCTGCCTCGGCCTCCCAAAGTGCTGGGATTAGAGGCATGAGCAACCACGCCTGGCCGAATAGCTTATGAATTCTTTATGGCTCATGTTTATTAAACTCTTGTTTTTCAGAAGCTTGTTGTTATCATGGGATCATTCCATCTTTGCCCATTCTATTCTTATTTTAAGGTATAATTCCTCACATCTGTCTGATAATTTATTTATTTGTTTAGACAAGTCTCGCTCTGTTGCTGAGGCTGGAGTGCAGTGGCGTGATCTCAGCTCACCGCAACCTCCACCTCCCAGGTTCAAGCAATTCTCCTGCCTCAGCCTCCCACGTAACTGGGACTACAGCCACCTGCCACCACGCCTGGCTAATTTTTGTATTTTTAGTAGAGACAGGGGTTCACCATGTTGGCCAGGCTGGTCTTGAACTCCTGACCTCAAGTGATCCACCCAAGTTGGCTTCCCAAAGTGTTAGAATGACAGGTATGAGCCACTGCACCCAGCCCTCTCTGACAATTTCAATTACAATTTTTTTTTTTTGAGATAGAGTCTCACTCTGTCGCCCAGGCTGGAGTGCAGTGGCAAGATCTCTGCTCACTGCAACCCCGCCTCCCAGGCTCAAGTGATTCTCCTGCCTCAGCCTCTGGAGTAGCTGGAATTACAGGTGCCCACCACCATGCCGGGCTAATTTTTATATTTTTAGTAGAGAAGGGTTTCACCATGTTGGCCAGGCTGGTTTCAAACTCCTAACCTCAAATGATCCTCCCGTCTTGCCCTCCCAAAGTGCTGGGATTACAGGCATGAGCCACCACACCCAGCCATTCTCTTTTTCTGAATCTCCTTACTCTTTCTGGAAGGGGTCATTTCATCTCCTGGTCTCTGGTCCTCCTTCTCTTCTGGGCTGCTGGCTATCCTGGTGTCTCCCAGTTATGAATGGAGACCTTGCTTCCTCATTCCAGGTAGCTCAGCTTCCTCTCCTGCCTCTCTCCGAAACAGAGAGGTTGATGGGAAGCCTTGTGTCCAAGGGGGTGGGGGACCTGTTCCAGGTGTCCACCCTTGTGAGCTGTGGAAAGGGAAGAGGCACTGGGAACCTTGCCAGATGCCAGACTGAGGAAGGAGTGGGCTGGGAAGCCAGGCCTTCTCTAAAGCCCTTCTGAGCAGCTGCTCCACAGATCTGGCTTCCTGACCAGGGAGGCTGGCCAGCCGCTAGTTGCCCTGTGGACTCAGTATGGAGGGAGCATGGGTTCCAGCCGGGAGTTTGGCTTAGTCCCCATGATGCCAGCCCCACCCCCAGATCTGCCATGTTCAGCCTCAAAGGCCACCTCCCCTCAGCCCCCGGGGTGCCTATTCCTGGCTGGTGCTTCCGCCTGGCCCTGTCACCCACCCTACGCTCTACTGCTCTCCCCATTCCCTAAATTCCCTCCCCCACTCTCCCCACCCACCTTTATCTCCACTAGTTAGTCAGTGCGGTGAAGCCTTGGGTGGGGAAGGGAGACAATGCCTGTGCCCAGTTCTACCACTGAGATTTCAGCTTCTATCTGTGGACAGGGGAGACCTCCATGTGTGCCGTTAGATAGAAAAAGCAGATTACAGGCCAGGGGAGGTGGCTCATGCCTATAATCCCAACACTGCTGGAGGCTAAGGTGGGAGGATCGCTTGAGCCTAGGACTTTGAAACCAGCCTGGGCAACATAGTGAGAATCTGTCTCTACAAAAAAGTTTTAAAAAGAAAAGGCAGGCCAGTCACAGTGGCTCACGCCTGTAATCCCAACACTTTGGAAGGCCGAGGCAAGCAGATCACCTGAGGTCAGGAGTTTGAGAGCAGCCTGGCCAACGTGGTGAAACCCCACCTCTACTGAAAATGCAAAATTAGCTGGGTGTGGTGGCGGGCGCCTGTAATCCCAGCTACACAGGAGGCTAAGGCAGGAGAATCACTTGAGCCTGGAATGCGGAGGTTGCAGTGAGCAGAGATCATGCCATTGCACTGCAGCCTGGGTGACACAAGACTCCAAGGAAATAAGAAAGAAAAAAGAAAAAAAGAAAAGGAAGGAAGGAAGGAAGGAGGGAAGGAAGGAGAGAGAGAGAAAGCAGATTATTACACAGTATCTGCAGCATTCACATTGATGAAAATGCACATATATGTTCATGGCAAAGTGACAGACATATAGATGTTTACAGAAGTCACCTCTGGGTGACAGAATTAAAGTGATCTGTGTTTGTTTTTCACTTTTTAAATACTTCTGTGTTTTCTAAAAACGTATTTCCTATCAGGAGCCAAAAAATAAACCTTTGTGTTATGAATGTGGCAGTTTGCATAGGGGCTGAAGTGTTGGGCTGTGGACTCACTAGGATCTGGATTGTCTGTTTGTGACAGGGTCTCACTCTGTCACCCAGGCTGGAGTGCCGTGGTGCGGTCACGGTTCACTGCAGCCTTGAACTCGTGGACTTGCGTGATCCTCTCATTGCAGCCTCCTGAGTAGCTGAGACCACAGGTGTGTGCCATGACACCTGGCTAATGTCTTCACTTTTTGGTAGAGATGGGGTCTAACCATGTTGCCCAGGCGGGTCTCGAACTCCGGGGCTCAAGCAATCCTCCCACCTCAGCCTCCCAAACTACTGAGCCTGCACACCTGGCTGGAACTGGATTTTTCGGTGTTTTCTCCCACTAGGAGCAGGGTGAGCATAGACAGATCGTGTTCCTAGGCGTCCGTGACCTCCTGTGTCACAGAGCTGTCCTGACTGTTCAGTAAGATTGCAATGCCCCCGGAAACTGCAGGCCCGCAGCAGGAAGCGCACAATAAACAATGGCGATGACAACTCTGTTCGTTTTCCACGTTTTTTTTTTTGAGGTGGAGTCTCACTCGGTCTCCAGGCTGGAGTGCAGTGGATGGATAAACCTCTGCCTCCCGAGTTCAAGCGATTTCCCTGCCTCAGCCTCCTAAACTGCTGGGACTATAGGCATTCGCCACCACGCCTGGCTAATTTTTTTTGTATTTCAGCAGAGACAGGGTTTCACCATGTTGGCCAGGATGGTCTGGATCGCCTGACCTCATGATCCTCCCGCCTTGGCCTCCCAAAGTGCTGGGATTACGGGCGTGAGCCACTGCGTTCCGCTGACTCTGTTCATTTTCAGACAGAAAAATGAATGGCTGACCGGGTGCAGTGGCTCACGCCTTGGGAGGCTGAGGCAGGATGATCTGTTGAGCCCAAGAGTCTGAGGCTGTGGTGAAGTATGATCACACCCCTGTACTCCAGCCTGGGCAATAGCCAGACCCTATCCCCACCCCCCCAAAAAAAAGAGTGTGTGTTCCAACAGACACCACACTTTATATTCAGATTTGTCAAATAATTTTCCTCTGAACTCCCAAATGAACAAATGTGAAATAGATAAGGCTAACCAGGCTGGGTGCAGTGGTTCACACCTGTAATCTCAAGCACTTTGGGAGGCGGAGGCACATGGGTCACTTGAGGTCAGGAGTTTGAGACCAGCCTGGCAGACATGGTGAAAATCTGCCTCTACTAAAAATGCAAAAAATTAGCTGGATGTGGTGGTGTGTGCCTGTAGTCCCAACTACTCATGGGGATGAGGCAGGAGAATTGCTGGAACCCAGGAGGCGGAGGTTGCAGTGAGCTGAGACAGTGTCACTACACTTCAGCCTGGGCAACAGAGCAAGACTCTGTCTCAAAGAAAAATAAATAAAAATAACAAAATAATAACAAAAGAGGGCCAGGCCTGATGGCTCACGCCTGTAATCCCAGCACTTTGGGAGGCCAAGGTGGGCGGATCACTTGAGGTCAGGAGTTCAAGACTAGCCTGGCCAACATGGTGAAACCCCATCTTTAAAAACAAAAAGAAAGAAAGAAAAAAACAAACGGTTAAAAACAAAAGAAAACGAAAGCAGAGTCGGGACACCCAGAGTCAGTGGAGCTCCCGGCAGCCTGATCAGCTCTGCCCTGCCGGGGTTTTGTTTTCCAGACGGCGTCGCCTCCACTTAGGACTTTTCTGGAGAACACAAGTCATAAAGATGTCCCCACCCTTGACCCAGCAGTTCCACTTCCGGCAATTTATTCTAAGGAAACTCCAGGACAGGAAGGCAAAGGTGAGTTCAGGGATGTTTTTTGGAACGTTGACTAACAGTGAGCTGGACGGGTCTGAGGTTGTTCACTCTAGGGAGAGCTGTCTCCAGTCACAGCCAAAGGCTGCAAGGCCAATTTACTCAGACCAATGAAAAAGGCAGGTCACAAAGTCAGTATGTCGTGACTCCATTTTTGTCTAAGAAAAAGGAGTATGTTGGCCAGGTGAAGTGGCTTACGCCTGTAACGACAGCACTTTGGGAGGCTAGGGTAGGCAGATTCCTTGAGCCAGGAGTTTGAGACCAGCCTGGGCAAGAGAGCAAGACCCCATCTCTACAAAGGACAGAAAAATTATCGAAGTGTATTAGTGTGTGCCTGTAGTCCCAGCTATTTGGAAGGCTGAGGTAGGAGAATTGATTGAGCTCAGGAGCCCAGGAGGTCAAGGCTGCAGTGAGCCATGATGGCACCACTGCACTCTAGCCTGAGCGACAGAGCAAGACCCTGTCTCGAAAAAAAAAAAAGAAGAGAAAGAAAGAAAAAGAATTATATGAGGTCATACTGCAAAATATGAACACTGGCTATTTCTTACAGGCCACCATAGTGATGTCTCAAAGTGTTGTGAGGCCAGGTGCGGTGATTCAGGCCTGCAATCCCAGCCCTTTGGGCAGATCGCTTGGGCCAGGAGTTTGAGAACAGCCTGGCCAACATGGAGAAACCCCATCTCTACTAAAAATACATTTAAAAATTAGGCTGGTGTGGTGGTGCATACCTGTAATCCTAGCTACTCGCAAGGCTGAGCCACAAGAATTGCTTGAACCCGGGAGGCAAAGGTTGCAGTGAGCCAAGATCATGCCACTGCACTCCAGCCTGGGTGACAGAGTGAGACCCTGTGATCTGATTTGGTGGTGTCCCCACCCAAATCTCATCTTGAATTGCAGCTCTTATAATTCCCATGTGTCATGGGAGGAACTCAGTGGGAGATGACTGAATCATGGGGGAGGGTCTTTCCTGTGCTGTTCTAGTGATAGTCTCATGGGATAGGAGGGTTTTATAAAGGGAGTCCCCCTGCACATGCTCTCTTGCCTGCCACCATGTAAGATGTGACTTCGCTCCTCCTTCACCTTCCACGATGATTGTGAGGCCTCCCCAGCCATGTGGAAGTCTGAGTCCATTAAACCTCTTTTTGTTATAAATTACCCAGTCTTGGGTACTTCTTTTTTTTTGAGGAGGAGTTTCGCTCTTGTTACCCAGGCTGGAGTGCAATGGCGCGATCTCGGCTCACCACAACCTCCGCCTCCTGGGTTCAAGCAATTCTCCTGCCTCAGCCTCCTGAGTAGCTGGGATTACAGGCATGTGCCACCATGCCCAGCTAATTTTTGTGTTTTTAGTAGAGACGGGGTTTCACCATGTTGACCAGGATGGTCTCGATCTCTTGACCTCATGATCCACCCGCCTCGGCCTCCCAAAGTGCTGGGATTATAGGCGTGAGCCACTGCGCCCGGCATACTTCTTTATTAGCAGTGTGAAGTCAGACTAATACAACCTGTCTCAAAAAAAAAAAAAAATTCTATTTAGTGTTAACTTTTTTCCCCTTAACACTGAGGGTTGTTGTTTTTTTTCAACAACACATGTATGTTGCTTGTCAAATAGAAAAACAATAAAACGTAAAACTAATTTCCATGTTGACAGCTGCTTTTTTCTTTTTTTTTTTTTTTTTTTTGAGATGGAGTTTCGCTCTTGTTACCCAGGCTAGAGTGCAATGGCGCAATCTCGGCTCACCGCAACCTCCGCCTCCTGGGTTCAAGCAATTCTCCTGCCTCCGCCTCCCTAGTAGCTGGGACTACAGGCACATGCCACTATGCCCAGCTAATTTTTGTATTTTTAGTAGAGACAGGGTTTCACCATGTTGACCAGGATAATCTCGCTCTCTTGACCTCGTGATCCACCCGCCTCGGCCTCCCAAAGTGCTGGGATTACAGGCGTGAGCCACCGCGCCCGGCTTTTTTTAATTTTTTTTTTTTTTTTTAAGACGGGGTTTCACCATGTTGGTCAGGCTGGTCTTGAACTGCCGACCTCAGGTGATCCGCCCGCCTTGGCCTCCAAAGTGCTTGGATTACAGGTGTGAGCCTTTTTTAATTTTTTTTTTTTTTTTTAAGACGGGGACAGCTGCTTTTTTCTTTAACAAAGGTCTACTCCAGACACC
>PVKV010033570.1:0-18583 GCA_004027835.1 Alouatta palliata
AATTCTCCTGCCTCAGCCTCCCGAGTAGCTGGGACTACAGGCACGTGCCACCATGCCCAGCTAATTTTTGTATTTTTAGTAGAGACGGGGTTTCACCATGTTGACCAGGATGGTCTCGATCTCTTGACCTCGTGATCCACCCGCCTCGGCCTCCCAAAGTGCTGGGATTACAGGCTTGAGCCACCGCGCCCGGCCCCTGCCCTCTTCTTACTTTGGTCATCCTCTGCGCTGCTCTAGCTGAACCCTGGGCTTTTACAGACCTCAGAGAGGACTTTGTCCATGCCAGTTGGTCCATGGGCAGCCATAGGCGGCCTGGAAGAGGCACCATGAGTCCCCACGCCGGTCCACGGGACTGGCAGCTAAGCCCTCAGCCTTTAGGCCCTCCCTGGCCTGAAGGAGGGGCCTTACTGGGAACCCACCCCCATCTGCCCAGGAATCAGTCTGCCTCTGCTGCCATTCATAGCCCCTGGGGCTTGGCCGCTACCCCTGCTCCGAAATCAGAGCAAGTGCTGGGAGCAGAGAGAGGCCGGGCAGTAGGAGAAGACATCCCCAAGCCTTCAGGGAGATGGGGGATGTCCTTCCTGGGGCCCCCAAAGGTGCAGGCTGTAGAGATGCCCAGGTCCTGGCCCCCAGTTTGCGCAGCTGCAGGGGCACCCAGGGAGCGCCTGCCCCAACTCAGAAGGAAGCGGCTGCCGCTGGCCCCCTGGAGCTGCAGCCGAGCCACACTACCTTGCTGCAGCCACTGCCATCACTGTAATCTTGGTTGCATTATGGCCACAAATCATGCTAATTTTTAAGAATCCTAACTTTATTATTTCCTGCTGTTCTTTTAAGTGGAAGCTGCTTTTCTATTGTAATTTTTTTTTTTTTAATAAAAGTAGCTCTTGCTACCTTTGTATTGGAACTGGATAGCTCCCTCCCTCCCTCCCTCCCTCCCTTCCTTTCTTCCTTCCTTCCCTCCCTCCCTCCCTGCCTCCCTCCTTCCTTCCCCTCTCCTTCTTTTCTTCCTTTCTCTCTTTCTCTCTCTCTCTCTGTCTTTCGTTTCTTTTCTTTTTCTTTCAAGTTTCACTCTTGTTGCCCAGGCTGGAGTGCAGTGGCGTAATGCTGGCTCACCACAACCTCCGCCTCCTGGGGTGAGACGATTCTCCTGCCTCAGCCTCCCCAGTAGCTGGGATTACAGGCAGGCACCACCATGTCTGGCTAATTTTGTATTTTTAGTAGACATGGGGTTTCTCCATGTTGGTCAGGCTGGTCTCCAATTCCTGACCTCAGGTGATCCGTCCATCTCAGCCTCCCGAAGTGCTGGGATTACAGGCGTGAGCCACGACGCCTGACCAGCCTTTTTAGACTTTTAAGAGTGGTTGATTTAGACTAAACAATGCGACTCGCCATATACAGCGGTTCACTACTATCCTCCCAACACTTGGAGAAGCCAGGTGAAAGGATCGATTGGGGACAGGAGTTCAAGACCAGCCTGGGCAGCACAGTGAGACCCCCTCTTTTTCTACAAATACATCATTAAAAATTGACTGGGCGGTGACTGTGCGCATCTCTAATCCCAGCTACATGGGAGGCTGACGTGGAGGACCGCTTGAGCCCAGGAGATTGTGGCTGTAGTGTGCTCACACCACTGCATTCCAACCTGGGTGACAGAGCAAGATTGTCTCAAAAAAAAGGCATGACCAAATCCCCCTTTGTCTGTTAAGTTTCAAATTAAATTCTTGCAGTGCATAATGTACCTGTGCATGGGTGTGTGTGGGGGGGGAATCAAATCAGTGCTCTCCATTGAAGAGAATCAAAATCCTACTAAAAATGTGTTAAATTGTACAGGTCAGTATTTCACCCAGCAAGAAGTCAGGTGAGCAGTTCCCAGTTGATTGAATTGCTCTCCAGTGTCATGAGAGACCCAGTCTCTTCCCTTCTTTCTGCTCTGTCATCACCAGAACAAAATCACGGGTTAAGCAACTCTAAGCATTTTATTCTCACTGAACACGCAGAGGCAAGAGGGGAGGACGAGGAACTTCTCCTCTTCTGACCTTCTTTCTCTTTTTCTGTTTTACTCTTCTCCCTCTCTCTAATCAGGGAGGAAAATTTTTCCCAAAAGCATCCCCCATACATGTATATGCATACATGCCTACTTTTTGTGTCATATACATATGTAGTTAAATATTGAAATTTACAAACATAGGGTACAACTTAAGCAGTGCCATGAAACACTGTTACGACAAGAACAACTAATTCTACTGCCCTCATTACTTAAAAATTTAGATAAGTAAACTGAGAAAGAAAAAGCAATCTTTGAAATGATACAGAGCAGTGAAGGCCTTTATGATCCTGGTTTAAGTGTGTGTATTGATAAATAAAACACATTCCCTGAAAGAAAATTCTATTAGTCAAAACCTAATATTATATGATTAACTATGCACTTGGAGTTATTCTAACCTCCAGCATTAACATTTAAAAAACAGTTCTATTAAAATAATCTAAGGTGGGTTCGGCGTGGTGGCTCACACTTATAATCCGAGCGCTTTGGGAGGCTGAGGTGGGCAGATCACTTTAGGTCAGACGTTCGAGACCAACCTGGCCAACATGGTGAAACCACGTCTCTACCAAAAATATAAAAAATTAGCCGGGTGTGGTGGTGTGCGCCTGTAATCCCAGCTGCTTGGGAGGCTGAGGTAGAATGGCTTGAACCCCAGAGGTGGAGGTTGCAGTGAGCAGAGATTGTGCCACTGCACTATAGCCTGGGCAACAGAGTGAGACTCCAGCTCAATAAATAAAATAAAATAAAATAAAATGATCTAAGGTGTATGTGTATGTGAAAGACAAGAGGACATGTTAGGACTTAGTTTTGAGCTAATCATTGTGGTGTGTCTGCAAATTATCCAATTTTAGAATGATGCTCTTCATTTCTTCTAATCCTATTTCATATAAGCAAACTGCATTCGGGTTTGAATTAACAGTAGCCTTTGCATGTAAGCCCAGTTTTAACCCAGTGCTGGAACAAACCCATCTTACAGATGAGGCTGTTTGTACATGCAAGTTAATTCAATAGGAAAGCTGTAATTATGAAAACAGCATGTACCAGTACTTCGCCTATTTAATTACAAACTAAATGAAAGTGCTTGAGAAAAGTGTAAACTTTACAATTGGCTCAAATCCTTTAGCAAGTAAGAGTTATGGATGATCTCTTTGTTTCATTCAGGAAATTTTATCGATGAGAACTTTGGTCTGGCTTCCATTCCCACAACTCCACTGACCGCGTTCTCACCAGGTTAGTCAACGATGTCAGTCAGTTTTGTTGCCAAATCCATCGTGTGCTGTTTTTTGTTTTTTGTTTGAGACAGTCTCAGTCTATCACCCAGGCTGGAGTACAATGGCACCATTACAGCTCACTGCAGCCTTGACCTCCCAAGCTCAAGCGAGCCTCCTGCCTGAGCCTCCCAAGTAGCTGGTACCACAGACGTGCACCACTCATTTTTTTACTTTTTTGTAGAGATGCAGTCTCACTGTGTTGTCTAGGCTGGTCCCTCAAACCCCTGAGCTCAAGCCATCCTCCTGCCTGAGCCTCCTGAAGTGCTAGGATTACAGGTGTGAGCCACCACACCTGGCTCATAGTTTTTAGTCTTGATCTTACTGGCCCTGTCTGAAGCCATGGATACTGCTGCTTGTGTCCTCGTTCTTGAAGCTCTCCTCCTGTGGCTCTATGACTCTGTATTTTCCTGGTTTTCCATGTCTCTAGTGCTTTTCTCGGGCTCTTCTGCTGTTGATCACTCCTTAAATATGGATGGTCTGTGGTCTTCTATTGTCACCCTCCACCTTCCCCAGGGGGTAAGAGCATCCTACTAACGTGCTCTTATTCACTTCCATGACCTCAAGCATGCCACACAGAGTGCTGACTCCTGGAATGTGTGTCTAAGCGGCTTTGCCCCTCTCCCGAGCTCCAGACCCCCTGAACAGCTCTAGTGGATGTTTCACATGTCTGCACATGAACTCCAAGACTTCCCCTCAGACTGCTCTTTCTCTAACAGTCACTCTTTTGGATGAATGACACACCTGTCACTCATTTGTTTAGGTCATTAAAGGGAATCCTTCAAGATTCCTTCTTCAGCTCACCTTCACCCCAAGCCCAGTGAGTCACAGTCATCTCCATTTTACTTTGTCAGCGTCTCTGGAATTTTTTCTGCATCCTTTCTGCTAGTACTGTTGTCAAGATTTTATTACCATTTTCTAGCCTTAGAAATCGAGGTAGTCTTCGGACTGTCCTTCCTATCTGCTCTTGCTTGGTGAGTGAATTCATGACACAGTCCCCATCTACATTTCTTTTTTTATTTATTATTTATTTTTTTATTTTTTTGGAGACAGAGTCTCGCTCTGTTGCCTAGGCTGGAGTGCGGTGATGATCTTGGCTCATGGCAACCTGCCTTTCCCAGGTTCAAGCAAATCTTCCATCTCAGCGTTCTGAGTAGCTGGGATTATAGGTGCCTTCTGCCATGCCCAATTAGTTTTTGTATTTTTAGTAGAGACGGGGTTTCACCATGTTGCCTAGGCTGGTCTCGAACTCCTGACCTCAAGTGATCTGGCCACCTCAGCCTCCCAAAGTGTTGGGATTACAGGCGTGAGCCACTGTGCCTGGCTGATCTATACATTTAAAATACAAATCCAATCATTTCACTCTCCTGGTGGAGATCCTTCAGTGCCTCTGTGTCACCTTCAGGAGGATTCAAATGCTGTAGCATGGTTTATGGTACTCTTGGGAACTGGGCCTGATTTAGACTCCTGGTGTCATTTCTTATCATCCCTCTTTCCTCCTTTACTCCCATCAATACTAAAATGTTTTCAATTATAAGAATATAAGCCGGGCATCGTGGCTTACCCCTGTAATCCCAGCACTTTGGCAGGCCGAAGTGGATCACCTGAGGTCGGGAGTTCGAGACTAGCCTGACCAACATGGCGAAACCCCATCTCTACTAAAAATACAAAAAAATTAGCTGGGCGTGGTGGCGCATGCCTGTAATCCCAATTACTTGGGAGGCTGAGGCAGGAGAATCACTTGAACCCGGGAGGTGGAGGTTGCAGTGAGCCGAGATCATGCCATTGCAGTACAGCCTGGGCAACAAGAGAGAAACTCCATCTCAAAAAAGAAAAAAAGAATCTATCACAATTTCTCAAGTGTGTGCTTCTGGACTTAATTTTCTGGCTTTCTGTTATCTTCTTATTCCTATTCCTCAGCTGGCTAATAGCATAGGCTTCTTTTAGGGATCAGCACAAGCTTCCCTCTTCTAGGAATCCTTCCCACATCAGTCTCATTTGGACCACTCTTATGCAAGCCCTGTAACTGTGATATCAAAGTCCCAATTTTATAGCCATCTTCAACAGTCTTTCCTACCACTGTAAGATTCTTGAGAGAGCAACTGAGTCTCATTGGTCCTTGTAAGAGACCATCTTGTATAGCTCTATTACTTTTTTTTTTTTTTGAGATGGAATTTCGCTCTTATTGCCCAGGCTGGAATGCAATGGCATGATCTCAGTTCACCACAACCTCGGCCTCCTGGGTTCAAGCGATTCTCTTGCCTCAGCTTCCTGAGTAGCTGAGATTACAGGCATGCACCACCATGCCCAGCTAGTTTTGTATTTTTAGTAGAGATGGGTTTCTCCATGTTGGTGAGGCTGGTCTCGAACTCCCGACCTCAGGTGATCCCCTGCCTTAGCCTCCCAAAGTGCTGGGATTATGGGCATGAACCGCCACGCCCAGTGAACCGTTTACTTATTATATACCCCATACATATTGCATCAATGAGACCACTAGTTAAGACAGTAAATTCAGCAATTATTTTTTTGAGACAGGATCTCACTCTGTCACCCAGGCTGGAGCGCGGTGGTGCTATCACAGCTCACTGCAGCCTTCACCTCTCAGGCCCAAGCAATCCTTCCAGTTCAGCCTACTGAGTAGCTGAGACTGTAGGCACATACCACCATGCCATGTATTTTTTAAAAATTCTTTATAGACATGGAGTCTCACTATGTTGCCTAGGCTGGTCTCTAACTCTTAAACAAACTCTCCTCCTGCCTTGACCTCCCAAAGTTCTGGAATTATAGGCATGAACCACCGCACCTGGCCTATTAGTTTTTTAAGGGAAGAAAATTAAGGATACTTACAAATGACTATTTGAGGGCATACTTTGGTTGGGAATATGGATATTTTAATTCTAGTAGAAACATGTTATTTTGCTTTTTTTAAAAATGGAAGAAGACACTTTATTGAGGTGAAATAACCTGAATGTTGGGAACAAACAAACCTGTCTTTAAACACCACCCAGCATTCCTCTAGCTGTTTGCTCTTTTTCTTCATCTGTAAAATGAGGATTGTATTCAACTTAGAAAGTGTTGTAAAGGTTAAGTAAGTGACTTATAAAATGCACCTGAAACCACGTGCAGTGGCTCAGCCCTGTAATCCCAGCACTTTGGGAGGCCAAGGTGGGCGGATCACCTGAAGTCAGGAGTTCAGCCTGGCCAACATGGCAAAACCCCATCTCTACTGAAAATACAAAATCAGCAGGGTGTGGAGGCCGAGGCAGGTGGATCACCTGAGGTCAGGAGTTTGAAATCAGCCTGGCCAACATGGCAAAACCCCATCTCTACTAAAAATACAAAAATTAGCAGGGTGTGGTGGTGGGTGCCTGTAATCCCAGCTACTCAGGAGGCTGAGGCAGGGAGAATTGTTTGAACCCAGGAGGCAGAGGTTGCAGTGAGCCAAGACTGTGCCATTGTACTCTAGCCTGGGCGACAGAGCAAGATTCTGTCTCAAAAAAAAAAAAAAAAAAAAAAAAATTTAAATAAAATGCACCTGATTATAGTGTTTAGTAAATATTATCTTTCTCTTCTTGGAGTAACTTAGTACCCTAATAGGTTAGTAGATTACATCGTTTTTATTTTATTTTATTGTTATTTATTTATTTTTTTGAGACAGGGTCTCACTCTGTCACTTAGGCTGGAGTGCAGTGGTGTGATCCTAGCTCATTGCAACCTTGACCTCCTGGGCTTAAGTGATCCTCCCACCTTAGGACAACAGGTGCGTGCCATCATGCCTGGTTAATTTCTAAATTTTTTGGTAGGGATGGAGTCTTCCTATGTTGCCCAGGCTGATCTCAAACTCCTGGCCTGAGGTTATCCTTGTGCTTCAGCTTCCCCAGGTGTCTGGGTTCAGGTGTGAGCCATCGCACCTGGCCCAATTACATCATTTTTAGATGAAGAAATACATCATTTGGTCTTTGGCTAATATCGATTATAGAATCTAAGTATCTAACAGTTGTTATTCCTCAATTATGGTAACTTTGTAAGTTATGGAATAAACTCATTTTATAGTAACTAATCTATAAATAAATTTTTGGTATCATAATATAGAAAAATTATAATTTTTCTGATTATCTCTTATAATAACTAGTCTATTATATTGAGTAGCACATTAATAACGGTGGCCTAATTCCATTCTCTTCTTGAAAGCATTTGTAAGTACAATAAATAATGTATAAGTGTGCAGAGTTAAAAATAAGTCCAAATGATAATCCATATATTGAAAATTACTAGGTTCAAAGTCGTACATTTTATAATTTATTTCTTTGCTATTGCAAATGGCATAAAGACGGCTCGGCTCGTAATTCTGGAAAGCAAAGCACATTAATGTGGGAAACAAGAGTAAAAGAGAAACTATAATTCAGATGTTACTAAAATAAGTTTTGAGATAAATAAGCCAAATCTGGGCTGTAAATTAGACAATGTAACATTTTTTAAGTGTTCTGCAAACACTCGAGATGGCTTTTTAAAGTTTTCCTCAAGTCAGCTCTGTTCTTTTCTAGGGTAAATAACTGCTTGACTTGAAAGCGTTGGCAAAGGAAATAAGGCTCTTATCCCCAGTGTCCCTCACTTTGTGAGTTTTTTTCACCCACAGATCTCTAGCAGGTTAAACTGGCTACACATTGGCTTGTTTTCACAAGATGTGACTAATTACTTTAAATTGCTCTGGTTTATTAAGTGAAATCCACAGTCGCGTCTGTGCTCACCTGACATTTAGTTAATGAGCACAGTGCTACCTCCAGGAGGTTAATGGAACTTTGATAAAGGAGGAATTTAATTGGTGAAATAGCATATTTGGATTTCACTGGAGAAAGGGTGAGATAATCCTTATATTTAAATGCAATTTAATGTAATTACATTGTAATTTTGGCTTTTGCCAGAAGATGGTTTGTCATTTGAACTGAGAACTAGAGGTTAACTAATATATGCAATTGAAATCTATCAGCAAATATTCATTGAGTACCTACTGTATTCAAGCTTCCAGGGTATTACCAGTACAAAGAAACATAGGACTTAATATCTATTCTCAAATAACATAAAGAATAGGAACCCAGTTACTTGGGAAGGGTATACATATGCATGATACTCTCCTGGACACTGCCAATCTATTTTGACTTTATATTTTAGTAATGAAGTTGTTGCTATTCTCTATGTGTCGGACATTGTGTTGGTGATCCCAAGAAGCATTAAGCATGATTTATTATTTCACTGTGAGTTTGTATAGTGAAATAGGGCATTAAGGTAAAAATAAATAAGTAAAGCCAGGAGCAGTGGCTCACACCTGTAATCCCAGCACTTTGGGAGGCCAAAGCAGGTGGATCACCTGAGATCTGGAGTTCGAGATCAGCCTGACCAACATGGTGAAATCCCATCTCTCCTCAAAATACAAAAAATTAGCAGGGCATGGTGGCAGACACCTGTAATCCCAGCTACCCAAGAGGCTGAGGCAGCAGGATCACTTGAACCCGGGAAACAGAGGTTGCAGTGAGCCAAGATCGCTCCACTGCTCTCCAGCCTGGGCAAAAAGACTGAAACTCTCAATTAATCAATCAATTAATCAATTCTCAAATAAATAAGTAAAAAGTGGCTGGGCATGGTGGCTCAGCTGTAATCCCAGTACTTTGGTATTACACATGGGTGGAGCACCTGAGGTCAGGAGTTCAAGACCAGCCTGGCCAACATGGTGAAATCCTGCCTCTCCTCAAAATACAAAACATTAGCTGGGCATGATGGCAGGTGCCTGTAATCCGAGCTACTCAGGAGACTGAGGCAGGAGAATCACTTGAACCAGGAGTTGGAGGTTGCAGTCAGCCCAGATCACACCATTCTACTCCAGCCTGGGCAACAAGAGTGAAACTCCATCTCAAAAAAAAAAAAAAAAAGGCCAAATAATCCTTTATATTTGCATAACTCTTTTAAAATGCTTTCCTATGTGCCTTTTATTAAAATCACTCATCTTAGTTCTGCTTTTTCCTTCAGGTACATATTGACTTTCCCCTTTCCAGTTGCTGTGGCTGAGATTGCCTGAAAGTGTACTGTAGGCTTCTGTCTGATGGCTTCACCGTTCCCCAACCTCTCAGTGCTGTAATGCAGTCGTGCTCCTGTACCCTTCTGATGCTTTTCTCCCATTAGCCAAACTGAGTCAACCCTTTCATTTCTCTTACCACTGGATTCTCTGTCATGGCTGACACCAGAAACTATTCTCTCCCCCTCTGACTTCCCTAAGACCACTTTTTGCGCTTTTCCTCCATTTCCTTCATGAGAGATGGAAGGAATTACCTAGCTCATTGTTCTCCAGAGCCACAGTTATGCCCCTTGCAGCACAGAGTGGGTGAGATGACTTTTCCTGGTACACAGGCCCACACAGAACGGGGGGGTAGCTGCCTAGGGAATCCCTGAGGATAAGGGGAAGGAGAGGGGGAGTGATGTGGTGAGAATTTTCGGAGAGTAAGGATGGTGCTGGGAAAAGGTGGCGGTTTCTCTAACACCAGGCCTTCAGTGGCGGGTCTTTGCATTTGTTCAAACACTGGTCCCATATTTCCTCCCTTCTGGTTGCTCTGAGAGTCTATTTGCTGAGCATCCTGAGGTTCAGGACTTGGGGACAGCCCCTGCTATACTGAGGCTTAGTGCTGGGAGTTTGCGATTAAGTGGCTGGGGGAGACCAGGGAGCTCTCACTTTGGGGTTCAATTCAGTAGCCACCAAGGAAGAATGGAGTGAAGAGTGGCACTGATTGGGAGGCAGAGGCAGGCAGATCACCTGAAGTCGGGAGTTCGAGACCAGCCTGGCCAACATGAAGAAACGCTGTCTCTACTAAAAATACAATATTAGCCGGGCGTGGTGGTGCATGCCTGTAGTCCCAGCTACTCGGGAGGCTGAGGCAGGAGAATCACTTAAACTTGGGAGGCGGGGGTTATTGTGAGCCCAAATGGTGCCATTGCATTCCAACCTGGGCGACAAGACAGAAACTCCATCTCAAAAAAAAAAAAAAAAAACAGTAGCATTGAAGCCAGACAGCCTTGTTTTTAAATTTGGCTCTGCTGCTTACGGGGCTATGAAACCAGAGGAAGTTTTCTCATGCCAGAAGCGAGGAGTCTTTTCTGCGTTTTCTCTCTTCCTGTAAATCTTCCCTTACACATCAGCGAGTCCAGTCAACTCTAACCTCAAAGCCACCCACTGCTCTCCATCTCTACCACTGCCATTCTCCTCCGGGCCAACATCGCTTCTTGCTGAGCCAGTAGGCAAGCCTTTGACTGTGTGTCTTCCTTTCCAGAGGATGTTTTTGAAATGAACTCAGATTATGTCATCACCCTAATTAAAATCCTCCACATGTTTTTTGCTGCAGAGGATACATTCCAAACTCCTCATCACAGCTACAAGGCCTTACATGACTATGAAGTTCACCATGGCTCAGTAGATTCCGGCCATATATATATATTTGTGTATTTTATATATATATGTGTGTGTGTGTGTGTGTGTGTGTGTGTGTGTTTTGAGACGCAGTCTCGCTGTGTCACCAGGCAGAGTGCAGTGGTGTGATCTCAGCTCACTTTAACCTCCACCTCCCGGATTCAAGCAATTCTTCTGCCTCAGCCTCCTGAGTAGCTGGGACTACAGGCTTGCGCCACCACGCCCAGCTAATTTTTGTATTTTTAGTAGAGATGGGGTTTCAGCATGTTGGCCAGGATGCTATTGATCTTTGGACCTGATGATCTGCCCGTCTGGGCCTCCCAGCAGGCGTGAGCCACTGCTTCTCACCCCAGCTGTATATTCTTAGCTTCCTGCACGTGCTGGACTTGTGTTTGTCCTATGGGTTTTGCAGTAGCTGTTTCTTATGTCTGGAATGCTCCTTCCTAGTCTTCACAGGACTGATTGCTGCTGCAGATATTCCAGACAGGACTTCTTTGACTGACCCCTGCTCCTCTTCATAGCTTATCACTGTTGGAAATTACCTTCTTTATTCTCTTTGCCCCAGCCGTCACTAGGACACAGATAACTTGACTGTGTCCATTCTGTTTGTCTTTGTTATCCAAAAGCCTAGAATGGTGCCTGCCACCCAGTACGCAGTCAACAAACATTTGCTGACTGTGGATCGAATGAGATCACTACATCTCTTTGAACACTAGTTTCTCCTGAGAATTAAATAAGACTTCATATATATATGCTATAGCTATGATATCTATGTGTTTCTGTACATATGCATATATGCATTTCTCACTTATATGTTTTATATGGTAAGCTGAGGATCCTAGAAACAGATTCTGAAACTGACATTCATACCAGCAATACTTACTGAAAAACACTTGCAGTTTTTTAAAAAAATTCGTCTGAAGAATTTGCTGAAAACACTAAAATTATGAAGATACCACTTGATAAAAGGCCTTCATAACTATTTTCTCAAACCAGATGGCTGTGATTCGGGACAAGAAAATCTTGGTAAATCACTTTTCCAGGCTTTTTTTTTTTTTAGTGACGGGGTCTTGCTATGTTGCCCAGGCTGGAGTACAGTGGCTCTTCATAGGCACAGTCCCACTACTGATCAGCACAGGAGTTTTGACCTACTCTGTTTCTAACCTTGGTCGGTTCACCCCTCCTTAGGCAACCTGGTGGTCCCCAGCGCACAAGAGGTCACCATGTTGATGCCGAACTTAGTGCGGACACCCAATCAGCATAGTGCACTACAGCCCAGAACTCCTGGGCTCAAGCGATCCTCCAGCCTCAGCCTCCCTAGTAGCTGGGACTACAGGCACACGCCACCACACCTGGCACTTTTCTGTGTTTTACCAAATAACCAGACCCATTCAAAAGATTCAAGATTTCACTTTAGAACCCTATTGGGAAAAATAAAATTTGTTGAACAAATGCCTATGTAAATTCAATTGGCAATCCAATCTTTCTTGAGAAGGCCATTAAATATCTTTGAGATATTCAACTCATCTTTGACTCTGAGAAACATTGAGCTAAATATCCATTTTTAATTGATAAGAAAGAAAAAACCAGTTATTTTCCTAATACTTTTTGCTGATTTTCAGGTGTGCATTTTTGCAAACCCACTAGATTTGTCATTACCCAAATATTATTATTTTAAATTGAGTAACATTACTTTGTTTTCATGGTATTCTGTTTCACAGTAATTTCTATTCACAACAGCGATGTAGTACTTGCGATATAGTATCATTAAAAATGTACTGAGAGCTGGATGTGGTGGCTCACACCTGCAATTCCAGCACTCCGGGGGGCTGAGGTGGGTCGATCACCTAAGATCAGGAATTCAAGACCAGCCTGGCCAACATGGCAAAACCCCGTCTCTACTAAAATTAAAAATTACCTGGGCGTGGTGGTGTGCACCTGTAATCTCAGCTACTCCAGAGGCTAAGGCAGGAGTATCACTCGAACCCAGGAAGCGGAGGTTGCAGTGAGCTGAGATTGTGCCATTGCACTTCAGCCTGGGCAACAAGAGTAAAACTCTTGTCTCAAAAAAAAAAAAGTATTTAAATTAAAAAGTAATTTCTGTTTAAAGAAAGATATTGAATAAATGATAAAAGTGGTGTACAGATATGACAAAATAGAGTAATACGTGACCACTGAAGTTTGAGAAACAGAGATCTAAATATGTTTTTATCAGTGGTAAAGGACAAGTTTTGCTTTTTAAATTTTGAATTTGTTTCAGGATGCCACTTTCATAAAACATAATGAAGTTAATTACAAGAAAAATAAAAATATTAAACATATTAAAAGGATAAGCTTACATTTTAATTTATTAGATTTAACTTTCAAAAAGTAATTTTGTCAAATTGTTATAAAGGTTATAAATGCTTACTCTCAATTTTGCAGCTGACCTCTCTGCATTCCCGTAGCAGTCAGTTTGCAGATCAGCAGTTGGTCCGAGGACCAGACTTTGAGTAACATTGATCTAGAAAAAGCATACAGCCTAGAGGAAGGTCAGTACTTATAGGGTGCTAAAGAGAAAGGGTGATTGCAAAGCCTCCTTTTTCAAATTCTTGAGTTAGTCACTCCTAACTCCTATTCATACTCTCCTCCCCATTCCTACCACCTGAAGTAAGGTCCACCTTTTTGTTTTTTGTTTTTTTTTTTTTGAGATGGAGTCTTGCTCTGTCACCTAGGCTGGAGTGCAGTGGCGTGATCTCGGCTCACGGCAACCTCTGCCTCCCAGGTTCAAACAACTGCCCTGCCACAGCCCCCTGACTAGCTGGGATTACAGGTGCACCACTGCCACATCCAGCTAGTTTTTGCATTTTTAGTAGAGACAGAGTTTCACCATATTTGCCAGTGTGATCTCAAACTCCTGAGCTCAAGTGGTCCACCCACCTCAACCTCCCAAAGTGCTGGGATTACAGGCATGAGCCACCATGCCAGGCCAGGTCCACCATTATTAAGTATAAACATATTTTTTTTTTCTGTAAAAGTGTTCTTTCTCACCAAGTTGTTAAAAAAATGAGGCCCATAAAGGTTTATGAAGAAGTTATCAAATGACTGTCCTGTGTATTAAAATCTCTTTAAAGATGGATCTGTAAAAGTTTTGCTTTTGAATTTAGCACCAGGAAAATATTGCCTTCTTAAAATCAATATGTTTTCAGTCGAGCATGGTGACACATGCCTGTAGTCCCAGCTACTAGGGAGGTGGAGGTGGGAGGATCACTTGAGTCCAGGAGCCAGAGGTTACAGCAGTGAGCCCAGATCAAGCCACTGCAGTCCACCCTGTGCCACAGAGGGACATCCTGTCTCAAAAAAAAACAAACAAAAAAAACCCCAACTATATGTTTTCTTTTATTCCTTTGATCAAACAATGACTGTTACATAACACATCCTGTCATAGACCTCATGGTTTGTTTGCAAGGAAAGTCAGGGATAGATTTAATGTACAATCACAGAAATTATATTGGTGTTGGATGTGTTTGTATTCCTCTTCTTTTACATAGGTTTCAGTTTCCTATTGTATGAGTTCCCAAACTGAGAAAAGAAGTAGCCACTGGAAAACCAAAGATACAGTTACTTTTAAAGTATTTTGCTTCCATCTAGGTAACTAACATGATCTCTTTCTTAGATTTTTTTTACTTTTTTTTAAGATAGAGTTTCCCTGCTGTTGCCAAGGCTGGAGTGCAGTGGCGCAATCTTGGCTCACTGCAAACTCCACCTTCTGGATTCAAGTGATTCTCCTGGGTCAGCCTCCTGAGTAGCTGGGATTACAGGCACCCGCCACCACACCCAGCTAATTTTTGTATTTTTAGTAGAGAAAGGGTTTCACCACATTGGCCAGGCTGACTTTTAACTCCTGACCTCAGGTGATCCAGCTGCCTTGGCCTCCCAAAGTGCTGGGATTACATTCGTGAGCAACCGCGCCCGCCTCTTTCTTAGCTTTTAAGAAAGAGAATTAATAGACAATGAACCCATTATTCTTCCTATATTTGCATGTTTCTGATGTCTTCTATAATAAAAATTTTGAGTACATAAAAGTTACAGAGCTAGAGATTTGAGTGCTATTTGTTTTTTTATTTTATTTATATTTATTTTTTAAATTATTATTATTATTTTTTATATTCAGACAGCGTTTCATCATGTTGGTCAGTCTGGTCTTGAACTCCTGACCTCAGGTGATCCGCCCGCCTTGGCCTCCAAAGTGCTTGGATTACAGGCGTGAGCCACCACGCCAGGCCAGCTATTTGTTTTTAATTGTATCTATTTCATTGGCATGAAATTTAACTTGCTCTCTGAAATTGAAACAGTTAACTCATGATGGGCTCATGATGCAGCTAGTTCTGCATGTATTTTCTGGTTATTGTTGTAGACTGTTGGAAGTGGACCTAGATTTGCTCAGGATATGAAGTAGGCATGATTCATCTAGTGATTTTGTAAGGGTTGTCTGCCCTAATTCCAGAAGAGTTGCTGTTGTTTGCCTGCTCCATTAAAGAGGAAGGCAGACATGAAGTGGATTGTGTGACACCATGATTCCTGGTCTTAGATGTGGAGTTGAAACTACAGTGTCAACTCAGGGTCATCCAAGCACCAGTGGTGGGGAATGGGATTTGGAAATACCAGGAAGCAGTCCTTGCCTAAAGTTAGTTAAAAACCTGTCTTTTTCTAGGTAGATGCCTTTTGGGGGGATTTTGTTGTGTTTTCTGAATGAGTTTAATTTGCCACACATTCTTATAGGAAGTCCAATATTGTCTTTAGGTTTTTTTTTTTTTTTTCTTTTTCTGCAATGGGGTCTTGCTCTTGTCGCCCAGCCTGGAGTGCAATGGCACAATCTTGGCTCACTGTAACCTCTGCCTCCTGGATTCAAGTGATTCTCCTACCTCAGCCTCCTGAGTAGCTGGGATTACAGGCACCAGCCACTATACCTGGCTAATTTTTGGTTTTATTTATATTTATTTATTTATTTTTGAGATGGAGTTTTGCTCTTGTTGCCCAGGCTGGAGTGCAGTGGCTTGATCTCAGCTCACTGCAACCTCCGCCTCCTGGGTTAAAGTGATTCTCCTGCCTCAGCCTCCCGAGTAGCTAGGATTACAGGTGTGTACCACCGTGCCTAGCGAATTTTGTGTTTTTAGTAGAGACAGGGTTTCTCTATGTTGGTGAGGCTGGTCTCGAACACCCATCTCAGGTGATCCGCCCACCTCTGCCTACCAAAGTGGTGAGATTACAGGCGTGAGCCACCGCACCTGACCTTTAATTTTTAAATGTTTCCTGGCTGCTGAAGAAGAGTTACCATTCCAGGCCTATCTTTAAGGTGGCCAGGAGAAATCAGTGAACTGAAGGTGAATTAGGGTGTCAGGAAGATTGACACTGTGAGGTGATGTACTCAGTGATGAAGTGTCAGACAGTAAGGACAAATCATGGTTTTGGTGACAATGATTAATTTATTGCTATTTGAATTGATATTTGGATTTGTCATCCATCATAAACATTGACTTAGAAATAGGAGCATACTGTGACACCGAGCTGTGGCTCATGCCTGTAATCTCAGCACTTTGGGAGGCCAGGCGGGAGGATCACTTCAGCCCAGAGTTTGAGAGCAGCCTGGGAAACATAGCAAAACTCTGTCTCTACTGAAAAAAAGTTAGCCAGGCGTGATGACACACGTTTGTAGTCCGATACCTGGGAGGCTGAGGTGGAGCGGTCACCTGAGCCCGAGAGGCTGAGGCTGCGGTGAGCTGAGATGGCACCATTTCACTCTAGCTCAGGCATCAGAGCAAGACCCTATTTCAAATATATATATATATCCTTCTGTAATAATGATTGGAGTCTGGGAGTTCTTTAACGTGCTGATCAGTTGACCTAATGCAGAAGAGATGAGAGAAAAAAATTCCTGAAATACAAATATTTATGCTAAAAGAAAGTATTGGCTGCTTGATCACATAAAAAGAAAAGAAAAGAGAACTAGTGCATTTAAGACATTTATATAAAAGTATTTAAAGTATTATGTGTGAGTCTTCGCCTCAGGGATTGTCCATTTTTACCAGAAAGAACTTTAGTACAGAAACTGTGACTAAATTAGTGCTTCACCTGTGATAGGATGAAAGTGATAACATCTATTAGCTTCCTTTAATCGAAGAAAATCTCCCACTTCATTAGGAGTGTTCTGGAATAGAGCTGCAACAACATACCAGAAAGTCTTGGCCAATAGATTAACATTCTGTTTTATAATTTAAAAAGTATGCTAAGGAGCTATGGGCTTTTAGTGTAGTAATACTATTCATTGCAAACAAACCCAGTGTAAGTCTGGCAAAGAAGTTAAGCAAAATATGAACAGAAGAGTGCATGCTAGTTATATTAGGAAGTGGGCAGATTTCACAAGTAATAGGAACACATCTCATGGGAACTAGAAATTTTCCCAGAATTTGGCAATAATCTAAAAAGTGGCACCTTTAAACATTTTCTTTAACTCAGACTATTTATGTTGCGTAAGTTGACTTAAGCTAATACTTTTACTGTTATAATTTCATTTTAAAGAATTATATGATTTCGATGCTAAAAATAGCAACAAAATAGTTATAGTTCCTTCTGACCATAATGAGAATTGTTCATAATTTATATTAATATCCTTAAGTTAGATGTATTCCTTTCAAGCTAACCAATTACTGTGGGAGTCACTTTTTAAGATAGTTAATTTATATCTTGACATTACTTTGTGCAGGTATTCTAGTATAAAATATTTAGTCACTGGGAAATTAGAAGTCCCAGAAGAAATTGTTTTCTTTTTTTTATATCTGGATAATTTCCCACTCAGATGAAATATTTCAAAAGCATGAGAGAAAATAAGAACTTTCTCTATACATTATTTTTATTTTATTTATTTATTTATTTATTTTTGAGACAGAGTTTGCTCTGTCACCCAGGTCAGAGTGCAGTGGCATGATCCCGGCTCACTGTAACCTCAACCTCCCGGGCTCAAGTGATCCTCTCACCTCAGCTTCTCAAGTAGTTGGTAGTACAGGTGTGTGCCACCATGCCAAGCTAATTTTTGTATTTTTTTTTTGTAGGAAAGGGGTTTCACCATGCTGCCCAGTCTGGTCTTGAACTCCAAAATGCTGGGATTATAGGCGTGAGCCACCACACTCGGCCCAGCGAATCTTTTTGAACACGTTTTGAAACTTTGTCTTTTCACAGTGTGGATGAAGTCTAGCAGCAGAGGAGAGGAGATAAGCAATTGACCTCACAGTCAGTAGGAATCAGACTGCAAAAGCTTTTCCTGTCCGCTTGGCAACTGCCTGTGTTTTTCTAGACACTTTGGCTGCTACACGTCATGGCTTTCTAGACCCTTATTATCTCCATAAATTGACCTGAACCGCTATTCCATATCTTTTGCTATTATAATATGCCTAATGTTTCTGACTTATCAGGACACTTAGGTTATCGTGGTCATCTCTAGCTCTGAGCTCTTCTCCTTTCTTTTAGTTATTTTAGGTTTGAGACTGTCCATTTTTATATTTTTCCCTCCTCTGCATCATGTTGAGCCATATAGGAAATGCATTTTTTTTTTTTTTTTTTTGTAACCTCCACCAAAAAGATCACTCCCAGAAGGTAATACCATGGGTAGAAGTCTTTGCTAAAGATTTTGGTGACAGCAGAGAGACTTATTCATGGAAGCACAGGTGTCTTTAAATGGAATGTTAAGAACACCCGGGCCGGGCGCGGTGGCTCAAGCCTGTAATCCCAGCACTTTGGGAGGCCGAGGCGGGCGGATCACGAGGTCAAGAGATCGAGACCATCCTG